>JAPYYX010000432.1:0-62052 GCA_030522605.1 Cremastinae sp. B BG-2022a | reverse complement strand
AAGTATTAAAACATATTTTCTACTACAGCTTGGAGTATAATCCCGTAAATGTACTTGCCTCCTTTTTTTACAGCATTTATGCTGTTTTTTGGTAGATTTTAAATGTAATTCGGCTTATACAAGAATGTATGTGTCTAATACTCGATGTAAGGTTTGTGCGATATTATTTAAAAATATACATTAAAAAAAAAACAGTACGTTTTGTAATAATGTAATGCAATGTAAACGTCAAGTAATAATGAAATAACGTAGTTTTTATACAATGATATGAAATCATTTTGTGATCAAATGAAAAATTATGAAAAAATGTTTGCATACATACAGAATTTGTTGAAATTTTGTACGAATGTTTTTTAATTATTCGATTATGAAAAAGACAAGTCCGTAATTTACGAAATCTAATAATTTTGTGGATTGGAATTGCTCTTAAGAGCAATGGCAAACCAAAAGCTTCCGGATTTTGTAAAAAACATATTTTATTAAATAATAAATAAATTGTCATCAAAAATCGGACCCAAGCTCTATTCTTGTGATCGAAAAGAATGTATATAATTGGTTTTTCAAGTTCCATTTTTCAATATTGAAAGAGAAATCTGTAGGAATAAAAAAGTCACACGCGGTAAACCCTTATGATTTTTCTCTACGAATTTTCTCTAAGAAAAAAATTAAAAATATTCAGCTTTACAGGATAAGAAATACAACAAAGAAACATTAAATATTAATCACAGACATTTTGAGACTGACAAAAATGATCGGTTTGAAAAATAAGAGTCGCAGTAAACTTTCCAAAGTACAGTTAATGTTCCATAAATGTTACTTGCCTCGAGTCTCTACTGTGACGCTTGATATGTGTCTAAGTATAACACAGAATATGTTGATCGAGTGGAAAATCAATCAAAAAACAATTTTTCCTGATGAAAATGATGCACAAAATCGAAATACTTCACGGTTCTCAAAACGAGGAAAGAAGGGGAGAGAGCAAGGAGAATAGTATAATTTGCATCGTCCAAATTAACATTTGACTCTCTATGCACCATCTCTGTTCGACATATACATGTGTATGTTCTTTTCTCATGTATGAGTTTCTCATCAGGATTGCACGAATGTCAAGGCCACTACGACATTAATCTTCGTGTGCGGCTTCGCGTGGATCGTATTCTTGTACGGCATGATGAAACTCGTATAATCGTGGGATGCGCTTATTTTACCATCTAGCAGTCCCTCTCGATTTTCTCTCTTTCGTACACAGAGGCTAGATTCTGTCAAATTGTTGAATATAGTAAACGTAGTGAGTCGCCGAGATGTAAGCACGTGGTTCGTATATTATATGCAATATGTCCCTACTATACAATGTATAGCAGCATCCGTGAATATATAAAAAATTATGCCTATTTTTTCGTCCGTCCATGTAGTGTAACTCCCTTTTTAATCTGCATATTATATTCATTTGTCGGTAGGTGTTATAATTTAAACTTCGATTATCCTGTGTAAACAAGAAACTCGTCCAACTTTTTAAATAGAGAGGATCGATAATAAATTATTAATTTTAAGTAAACAAATGTATAAATATTTATAATCTTGTTTCTCTATACAAGCGATAAATAAGCAGACTCGGATAGGGAAATGAGAATATGGAGCTGAGTTTATCAATGCTAATTGGGACATTAATTAGGGGACAATTGCGCAGAGTGCGAGATGCAGCAGGGTCAGCGTCTTTCTTTGCCGTTAAAACTCCACGAATGTGGCTCGTCTGCGAACGTAAAAGCCAATAAATATACGCGTCGATATAACAGGAATAACATTCCCGTGCGCTCTCCGCTTTTTATTTATTCTCCTCTGATGTGCTCCTGTGTCTCCCATGCACTCTGTTCTCACTCGGTTTATTATACATATGGGTATATGTATGTAGACATACACTGTGCATGTATGTTGGTTTCACCATTTGTCGACGACCTTGTGAATTTATCAAAAAAACGATGTGCCTCCTCAAGTATGTAGCATCAAGTATACATACATGCTTATTTTTGAAGTACATATGTATACATATAACACATGTATACTTATGCATGTACAAGTTAAAAAATATTTTTCGGAATGGTTTTAATTAATTTGAGAAATATATGCATTTAATGTTCACTTCTTCCGGCATTACACCCTATCTTCAGTACAGTAATTGTCATCAATGATCATTAATATACAATTAACACAATTTGTCCTGTCGTAACTATTGCTTCGACTTCCGGTATTTGTGTAACTCGGCAAACTCGCAAATTTCTCGTGCCGCTGGTGTGATCGAGCGTTTTAAAAACGGTCGTGCACAGATAATTACCGAGCGATCGAACCATTTTTAATGCTCCTTGATGTATGCGCCGTGATTAAAAGTTGCAATAGAAGTTCGAGGTAATTACATTTACGGAACGTGAATTACCCGGTTGAAAATTCTACTATATTTTTATTCTTGAGCATTTTTTTTGGGAAGGGATTTTTTTTACCGCTTGAATTAGTTGAATAATGGTCAAAATAATAATATGAGATAAAGGGAAGCTAATTACAGGCATTACAAATTAAAAAATTATGTTATATACCGCAACCGCGTTTTCTTCGGTGTTTCGAACGTATATAAACTATCGTGTGGACCTTGGAGACGTGGGCGAAATAACGCCTGGCGCGATGCTATAATTCGCCCTTGCTCGTCTCTGCGGTGCACAATGTACTATTATACACCGCAACCACGTTTTCCTCACTTTTTCGAGCGTCTTTTAGAGACGAGAATCTCGTTCAGGACTAGGGATGAAAAATTCGAAGAGTTCACGGTTTTTTCATGCAAGCTGAACCGGAAAAATGTAGAAAATGTGCATGTGTTGTTCTTCCTTGAATATATTTTTGAAATAAGGCCATCAAAAAAATCTTTACTCATGAATAAAAAAATTAACGAGGAATAGTGCGATTTATATTTATCAGTGTGAAGTTATAGGATATAGAATTAAGAAGGATATGCGTAAAGAACAAAAGTTCTTTACGGCAGTGACCTTGCTGTACGGCACACGGTAAAGAGACTAGAAGTTCCCTGTCCGGATTAACGAGAACCATCAAAGTGTCGAGCCACCAGAAAGAAGGAAGAACGATTCACGAGCCTGGACGGAAAAATTTATTAGACTTGCAATTTTCTATAAATATAGGAGATATTTTCGTCAAGAAAAAATACGAGTTTACGTACGTATTTTTGTACTTACCCATACGTATATTAGATGAAGTCTGGCGCATGTCGTTTAATCGCGTTCCTTTGCTTCTGCATGGGTGCTTTTAAGAGACACACGCCAGAGATCAAGGAATTATTTGCACGCGGTTTTTACGGCCTCGATCCGTCGTCATTATAGCCTGCAAATCCTGACTCTTCGCGTACACTCTCGAGACACGATTATATTGCCTCGCGCTTGCACACGGAAGAACAGTCGTTAAATGTATGACTTTGCCTCCGGTACAAAGGAGGAATGAATACCATCGTACAGCCCAGCACATGTTTCCGTTTATGCGATGAAAAACGAAGGGGATATGCGAAAATTAGAGACACCCTCGACTCTCGTATCGTTACAAAAATATCAGTGAAAATTCTACTGATGACGTGCAACTCGCGACCAGAGTAGAAATGATTTAGTTGATGCATTTACTTAGATAATTATATTATTTCTATTGACAACAAAATGTGGAACATTTTTATTATTTTCAACTTTTATTGATAGCCTCATCGCGAAATTTGATTTTTCGTCTCACTGTGTAGTTGCGAATGAATTAAAAAATTGGCAAAACTGGATAAAGTGAAAATGGAGGAAAAGTGGCAAATCTATATAGATCGCGGAGAGTGGTGTCGTGTGATGTATATGCGAGTGCGCTCAAACGTTAGCGCGGTCGTGCCTGCGCCCCCAAGGAGTGAAAGTTGTTATTTCTTTATGCGAGAACGATATAAGTCGAGACAGAATTATATACGGAGGAGTAAAATATTGCAAGAACTTACTTTTGATTATTGCATGCATATGTGCATCACCCAATATACGTCTAGTCAAATGAAATACAACATATGTTATTATGTACACATTTATACCATAAACGAATATAGAAGCTTGAAACGAGAAATGGTCTAATTGGATTTACAAAACATTGTAAAAAATGTTTATTGAAATGAATGTGGTGCACTGCAATTTTTTTCCTAGATATCGTCAATGAAAACTAAACATGATAGTTGTTTGAAAATTAATACACCGCTGTTAAATTTTAGGTGGTAATAATGATAAATAGAGGTCGCATCGTATACTAAAAAAATTATTAAAAATTGCATTTCTGTTTCACTCTCATTATTAAGACCATGGTCACAAAAATATGCAAAACGTACCAAAATCCTGCGGATTAATTAAAAAATCACGAATTTTTTTACCTACGGAGCAAACAAAAAGTTCTCAATATCTTTGGGCCAGTAACACACATTAGTATAAAATTCCGTGTAACAACGAGTATCCGAGCTGTGTGTATTTTACTTTCCAGTACTGTCAGTACATTTCCGAACACGCCCTTTATGATACACTTATTTTATCATCCCCTTTATTTTATTGTTTTTTTATTTGTTATCGCGAAATTATGAGTCTTGGTCGCGTCGTAGATTTGTTTTGTCGAGATCTCCCGGCCGCGCGGAGAGCTGTGTTGAGAGATAAGCGAAAAGGGAGAAATCTCGATTTTCTCTTATTCTCTTTTCTCGCTGCTTTCTTGCGGATAGAATACAGAGGATTTATATCAAAAAGATTGCGAAAATTTTTTTTTCTCAAGTAAGCGGCGGGCGTGTTCTCCGTGGAGTATTCTCCTCCGTGCGATGTAAAAAACACGCGTGCATCGAGAGCGGTGATAATAAATCGCGATGACCGTGAGCTCTCGTTAATTCGCACTTTGTACGTTATTGGACTTGGCAGTGAGAGCGATCTTCCGAATAACGAAGAGAGGCGGATGGTGGCGCGATTATTTTTCAACAAATATAAATATCTGTCTATATATTTTCCAAATGTTGAAGCAGAGATAACGTTCGGTGCATACATACAAGGGCATATAGATACACACACATATATATATACATGAAAAGTCGTTGAAGGTTCGTCTTGCAGAAATGGCCGAGAGTCGCGACGCATCAGAAAAAAAAAGAACAAATAAAGACCTAAAGGGGCAGAGAGAAGCAGGATCAGGAAGAAAAAAGTTTTGTATAAAGTTTTGGCGCCAGGACGAGACGCTCGTATGCACCGGCGATCCGGGAACAACTCGCGGATTTCTCAGGCGTTTCTTTCTCGCGCGGCATTGTCGTCATTGGATTACTCTCTCGCCACGCGCATCTCGCGCCAGGAAGAGAAAAACACAAAGCTACTACGAAAGCTGAAAAGAGCGCCGATGTGTCCCCGCGCGTACTTCGAATAAATGTATAACCAGCACCTTGAATAATTCCACGGCAATTAAATGTCAGATTTACCGGAATCTCGCGAAGGTCGAGATGCGTGCGTATGCACATTTTAATCCTCCGCGTACGTGCCTATACACATATAACTATTAAAGGCATATATCTCTCTCCTTGATTCTGCCGTGCATGCTCGCCGGATGCGGTAAACGAAAACGACGGAAAAAATAAAATGAACGAAGCAAAGCGATTTCTATGTTTATGCTAATGGTATTTCACAAACGAATCTCTTATCCTTCCCTCGATTTCTCTTTTGTACATGGAACAAATTGACAATAAACATGTCTCGGGGAGTCTGATAAGTCCGGGCGTGCGCTCATTACGCGGGGAGCTCTTCCTCTCCTATATGATCGTTCGATCGAAAGCTCCAAATTTATATACAGAAGACAGTTTAGCGAAAAATACAATCTACTTAAAAATAATAAATTAATCCATCGTCAAAGAATAATTGAATATCCTTTGCCGACGAGAAGGGCGGCTCGTGTTGCGTAATTTATTAAAAAAACCTACCAAGTTATAACGGGCGGAGAGCCACACATTGATACATGACAAAGAGGGTAAAAAGAACGGAGAGAAAAAAGTAAGTTGGAGATACAGTCGGAATAATAAGACACGCGAGCTCACGAAGCACCGTCGCTCTCGAAAAATGTTTGGGCGTAAGAGCAAAAAAAAAAGAGAGTAATAAGTGCGGCAGTCTTCGAAAGCGTAAGAACGCAAAACCTGTACCCGTGAGCGAAACACGCGAAGAAATCCCGTGGGATTCGATCGCTCGAATCTCGATTTGGAACAAAAAAAATGGTTTCTCTCGGCTCCCTTTTTTTTAAAATGAAATTCTGGATGAGAGTCGCGAAAAGAGTAGTTTTGCGGCACAAATTGTTGCCAATTAATCTGCAAATACGCCAACTTATACCGCGCGCGACCGGTGTACGCGTTCGAGAGACTCGGGCACTCGGCCGCGTAGCGTGTGCACAGAGACGCGATCTCATGAAATGGTCAGCCCGAGAAAAAAAAGAGGAAGGCTGAAAAAGAGAGGGAAGCAGTTCGAAAGAGTGAAGAAGGTGTTCGCTCCTTCTCAACGCGGCGAGCACAAGCGAGATCTCTCGTAAGGCCAGTTGTCAGACTGCCGCTGGACCGCGAAGCGCGCAGTGGATGTTGACTTTTCGTGCGATCTCCTCGAGAGCACTATCTCGAGAGTGGGACGAACGATAAATCGCCGAATACGCGCGAGTCTAAAGTCCTCCAGGATGTGAAGATTCGCGAATATCGTTTTTTTTTCCAATTGTCCTTTTGCCGGTGCTTATTTTGTTTCGTGGAGTTTTCATCTTTTTTTTTGAAAACCTTGAAACAGTTTTTTTGTACACTGCATTCAAAGATTTGGATTTCGCTGCGATATTCGGAGAGTCATTTTTTTAGGTACGTATTCTTTTGACAGATCAAAAAAATTGGAGATAAAACGAATAATTTTTGAGATACATATTATCGGACGAGGCTTCCATCGTTGCGCGTTCCTTGAAAACGTGTTCTGAAATTGACTGCGTCTCATTTCTTTTTATTTCTCTCCTTCTTTCGTCTGGTAATCCTACGCACTTGTAACATCCAAAGGACAATATTATTTTAGCATTCGAACGAGCGTTTTAACGTACGAAAAAGTATACGCATAAAGAAGACGAAGAAAGACGAAGTCAAGATTGCATATCGTGTTCTTAACGAAGCGTCGACTGTACAGCTTGTGATGCATCCAATAGGGCATGTAATACGGTATACGAAGAAACAATAATAATAACAATAGTTCGCACAATGTCGGCTCGTTATCATTAAATGAATAGTGACATCTCAAAACTATATAACGACGTTCATAAATCCTATAGCAACGAGATCTAAAGAGGCTAGGAATTGCAACATCTCGAGAGAACTAATTCATAAACACATATACGAGGCGCGTGTATGAAATTCACTCACTGTCATCTGATGTGTATAATATATACGTATATATTACATTGAATGGCGGAACGTATCCAACGATCAAGAACTGCTGTTATAGAATTGTTCGATAGTGCGCGCCAACATTGACCGTTCCTGCGTCATTATGATCATCATCACCATTATCAACATCGTCGTGGCAGTATTCTAATATATCACGCGTGTGCAACGGTGCATTCTGATACAAGATAAAAGGTAAATTCTCGACACGGATGATAATCGAATCGATCTAAAAATATTGTGTAACGAAAAAAATTCACGAGCATGTACACATCATAATAATTATCAAATAATAAATATCTAAGGCGAGTGAAGATAAAAAAATCGAGTGACTCTCATTAAATTGCGATCTATCTGTCAAATCATCAGAATTCCACGATGTCGTCGAACCGAAAAACTTCACCTCGCCCTCAGCATCGAAAGTTCCAGTCGACCGCCTCGAAATCATCGATATCCTCGCTAAAAAGTTATAATAACAACAACAATCATAAACGAGATTCGGAAAAGCCAGTGGAAAGATGTCGAGGGAGATGCAGAGTTCAGTGGAGTGAGAAACACGTCAAAGAGGGTTTGGTGCTTGTTCAGGAAGCTCAACTCGCGAGGGTTGTCAAGACTGGCCCAATTTCCGAGCACTACGAGATCGATCCAAAACCATTTGCCAGGTGAGTCTTTTTTTCTTCATTTTTCCACTGCTCTAAAAAGTGTCCCTTGACTATTTGTGCGTAATTCGCTTTGTCCTTACTTGGGTCTTGGTCGTACGTTTGTCTCGCGCGTCATGATTTCAAGGTGTCGAAAGATCGAGTCATCGGGGCCAAGAGTCAATCACCCACAGAGAGAACAGAATATGCAGAAGAAGCAAATTTATTGTGCATCTTTCATCACTTACGAATCAAGTTTTGATTAAGAAAAAAGAGGCTCTTGGCTGATGTATCACGCACAAATGATATAGAAATTGCTAAATTTTAAACGCTCACAAAGAGAAATAATTATTTTAGTTATACGAACCCCAAAAAAAGGAAAAATAAGTTAAACGTTGTGCGAAGTTTTGTAATGAAGAGAACGATTAATTATAATTAATTATTATATATATAAAATATATATAAAAATAAATAATTATCAGCATGATGAACATTGATCCAACGCGTCTTAAAGCACTTCTCGTGCTGCAAATTAGCATCAGCAAGAGAGAGGAGAGAATTGATGATTGATACATAAGAGAGGCGTGCTTTACATGAATTCGATACACATTAGAGAGACACATGGGAATAAATCCGTTTGCCCGGAGCGTATACGGGTCAGGTATTAATCATATTTATTATGCCGATTAATTACCAGGCAACGAACTAGATCCGCAATAATTACTGGTCTTCAATAAGACGCGAGGCGGACAAGGAACGTGACGACGCGTTCGAATAGCCGCCAGGTCGGGCAGGGTTAACGGTCGTTATTAACTAAGCAAACCACACCGCGCTCTTTCTCGCTCTCACAGCCACGTGTCAGTTTTATTGCTTATTATTATTAGTCAGATTATACACAGACACATAAGATACATATAACTCTTCATAGCATTAATTAAATGAGTAATGATCTGTCCTTTCGCTATCTGTAGGCACCGATCCCATTTGCATGCGCTTTGCGAATGTTCGTAGAGAATAAAAATTTCGCAAGTGTTAAAATTGATTCTCGAATTTTAGGAGTGAGGATTAAAATTTCGCTCGTAGTGTTTTGTTGCACATTTATCACGAGAACGATCTCACAGGCGGTATCTAACGAGTCAATCGCAAATTTTTTTTTTTTGATCGTTTAATTCTTCGGAAGAACTAGTTTTTGACAGCTCTTGATGAGAATAATACATACGACAAATGTGTCACTTATCTCCGATGATCTTTGCTTTTTTCCTCTCCTCGATCGACTCGAAGATTTCTACGAGGCGAACCACTAGAAAGACTTGATGGGCAAATCCGCTGTCACGAGAGTGCGTGGGCTTGCCTAATTATTATTTTTATTTTCTTAGTCAAAAAAATCGGCATGAATTTCTCCATTCATTTTATTTCTTTCGCTTTTTGCGCAGATTTTTTTTTTCTCCCCGAGCGATTTATTATATTCCCACCGCTCTCTCTCCCTCTCTCGTTCTTGCTCTTTCTCTTTTTCACTATTTTCATACATTTGTACATGCATATAACGTGGAATAAATAAAGCTTGGAAAGTGTGTGATTTTTCCTACGATTTTGCTTTTCTCGTTTCCAAGCTGATTAAATCGTAACGTTATAACTATTGGAGATAAAAAAAAGCTGTGTCTCCATTATTATTGTGACCATACATGAATTTACGCTAGGGAGAGACAAGTCGGAGTGGAGAAACTGAGAGCGGATAATGTGAACTTGGCTCGTTTCATATTCATGGTTATGTTAATGCGAATTTGAATGTCTGTTTTTTCCCGTCTATCGATATTTCTTTTTTCTCGTTAACCGAAGTAACGAGCCGTTGATGTGGTCTCGAGCACGTGCATTTATATTATTATATGCGAATACATATTATTTATAAAGATCGGTAGCGCACAATTGCCACACACGAGTTTTTGCAACTCTAATGAAGTCGATTTAATAACCACATTATTGACACGATTGAGATACAAAAGCGGTCATATACAAGAGACCATTTCTAGTGGCGCCATTGTAACGTCGAATCGTTGTACACCCCGCAACGATGCATGCTCAAAATCTAGGCCGACTGCACACACGCTCCACCCTTCGGAAATTTATCACGCATTACGAGATAGACTTGATTTAGCGTTTACCTAATTCGTCAAATTTTTGAAAATTTAATTTTTTTAAATTTATTTTTTCTATATATTTGTTTATAATATGTATATTGTTGTATATCACAGTAAGGGAATATTGGACGAACCGAATTCGTTTTCTTTACATTACTTTTCGAGATGATTAAAAATGATAAATAACGTAGATACATATACTCTGTACGAAGTGTCGAATTAATCCTGTATGATTTACGCACTCCATTATGGGCGTTGAACACGTTTTTATTCAATATGAAACAGAGTAGCAGCTTAAACATTATTTTACACATAAGCGTGTACAGTTGATCTATAAATAACTGGAACGTAAACGAGAACGAACGCACAGGGTACCGCAACAACCGCAATTTCTCGTCGGAGTTCAAAAGTTTCTATACGTATACATTATAGACTAATTGAAAAAATGTACTATTTTTATTTTTCGAAATACCCCATCAAATAGTTGCATAAAGGTGAGATAAGATGCTCTTAAAAAAATTAGCTTGAACAAAAAGTAATATGACCAAGTAATATTATTACGAATTTTTACTTTCCATTTCAATAACATATGAGAAAATTACATTCAAAACTTTCGAATTTTATTGTTTTCTAATAAGTGGACGAATTTGAACTTATGGGAAGATTTGATCATGTGCTTTTATTTTAAAAAATTAATTATTTTCTAATAGAGACCTTTCACAAAAAGATAGAGCTTATATTATTTTCACACCATAACAAATAGAAGAAGAAACAAAAACTTGAGGTTCCAGACCTATTGAATTGGTTATCAACAATGAATGACGATAATGTAAGACAAACTGTCCAAAAACACGAGATACTGTAAAAAGTTTTGATTTTTTCAATTGGCACCACTAATAGGATATGAGAAAACTTATTGTTAGTCATAATACGAACTTTAAAAAAAATTTAATATCATTAAATGTAACATAATGACGAACATGATAATTAATACTCAAAAAATTGACATTTTATCATGTATTATTTATTTGCAATAAGCCGCACGTTTTACAAAATCGCAAAAAAGTACTCAACTCTCCGTACAAATCATTCTTAATAGGGGATTCTTATAAAACAAAATAATTGATATTTTCAATCAACCTAAAATCCACGTACAGCCCGCATTTATCGTAAACATATACCTATAAATCTAAAAAAAAATTTGATAAATACGTATATGGGCGTGTATACGTATAATTGCACGTACGAAACAGGAGTCGAAAATGTTGGATCATTATGGATAATCGCATGTGTAAGTCGATAAATAACAAAGAGACATGCAGGGCAAAATGCAGAGCCGAAGGAGAGATGAATATATGATGGGCTCATCTGATAAATAATAGGCGTGTTTGTATGCACCCTTAACGAACTCGCATCGGCATCAATTTCGTACATGCGGATTTATTTCTTTAAGTCATCGGGGAGTTGCGAATTTGGTGGGCATGCTCGGTTTTTATGGTGCCGCTTGCGAAGCATAAATCATTTTAGTCGTGAAAATCTCTCGTGACTTCTCTCCCCGTACCGGAACGGGCGTTTCCGTTGTGCATGCTCGTTTTCAATTCGAGAAATTCACGTGGCAAGATCTCTGAAAGGAGCTCAATAATAAATTCCGGCAGACTTCGTCGCGCGTATAAAATTTAATACTTCAGGAAGTTTTTCACTCTCTCTGTCTGTTTCTCTCCGATACAAGCGCGCTATCGTTTTGGTACACGGCCTCCCCGGGTAGACTGAATTTTATGGGAATTAATCTTGAACGTTAAATTCGCTGCGCGCAACATTCGCATTGATTATATCGTATCCGTGAGCATTCCGTATAGATATAGCGCGCGTGTAATATGAGTTGACCGCATATAAAGTTCCGAGTTCGAGGGCCATCAACAGTGGACGTCCCTGAACGCGGCCATACCTCGTAGGATATTTTCAAAGTATGTTTTTTTTTCAAGTATTCATAGCAGCAGTCTCATTGGAGTTAGAAAAAAAAGCGAATTAATGCATGCGTGTCTCATGAGATTTTTTGCATCGCGGTTCATTAGATAATTGAGTGATTGACATATTGATCGGAGCTCGATCGCATCACGTATTAGATTACCCTGTCCGATAAAGATGAGAGACGAGAGATAGAAAAAAACTCGATCCGAGCGTAAACGATGATGGAGAGCAGGAAGCTGATGTGTCCCATCCTTTCTCGCCCGTGCGGATGAAGATTCGAATAGAAAAAAAATTATATGATATACATCAGCGGCAACGTGACTGTTACATATTAACCTTGATGGGCGCCCCGGCGCCGACCTTGTTGCACCGCGATACACCGGGCGAAATGTTGGATGGTCGTTCTCACATCGGCACTGCATATTTTCATGTACGCTTCATGCGTCTGCAGTGATGAATCGATCGATCCATACACTTTGTACGTGCGCGTACCCTCGATGGTAGTTATTACCTTCCAGATCCCTCATCGATCAATCCACGAATACCTTCACGGAACGAACTATAGACAGGATCGTCTTAGGCGTTAACGCCATCGTCCTTATTACGATTGCAATTGTATATGATTTGTGAATAATTAAGGTACTTAAATCGAACCAGCGTAATCAAACTCAAATGTTGGTTATTTTGTCGATAAATCTTTGAGGTAGTTCTGTCGGTACAGTCAAATCCAAAAATTCGTGGTCGGTTTATCTTTGTACAGTGTAAATTTTGAGCTTATGTTTATTAAGAAAAGTTGTTTCAAATTGATTCAAGAATAACATACTCGAAAATTAAGGTCATCTGACATGACCTTAAGTTTCTACGTACGTAAGAAAATCATGAAAAAAAATCTTGTAATTTTTTCGAAAAACTAAAGGAAACTTTTTTGAAGTATTAGAAAGAGCCATGCAAAATTTCAAGACGTATCGCCATCTAGAAGTCAAGATATTTAGGGTTGAAAATCGTAATATTTAACACGTGCCCCTATGGGAGAGAACTGAAAATCAAGATTTTGAATAATAAATATCTCGATATCTACGTGGTCAAACCTCTTAAAATTAGGCACACGTATGCAGGTCATGCATATAAAATTTCAAGAAAATCCTAAGAAACCGAGAAAATGACAGAACTACCCTAAAACGATTGTCTCATTGATTTACGCGAATAAAATTGCAGCAAATTCCAAACTTTCAGCACATATTTCCTATACGGTTTTACGATAAATCGCTTTACCGAAGCATTAATATCTTAAAATACGAAAAATAATTAATCGGCATTATTGTCTCTAAATTCTATTGAAATCTTTCAGCGGACAATGGGCAAAAGTTTATCGCTGCCGATCTCGATCGACCGGGACACTGTACGCAGCTAAATATTCCTCGAGGACTCGCTTCAATACGGACTGCAGCGCCGAATTGCGTCACGAGATAGCACTGCTCTCCCTTTGCTCGCAATCGCCACGGGTTGTTCGTCTTCACGATGTTTACGAAACACCAAAAGAAATAATACTCGTCATGGAATTGTGAGTACATTTTTCTCCTTGCTCTTGATTGAAAAATCATTAGTCACGATATAAGAATGATCATCGAATCGAAATGGATACTCATGTATGTACACTGAGGAAGGACAAAAAGGATCGAGACGTATAAATAATGGAGTGTTTTGTTGTACTGCTCGCGTTGAGACATACGGCTGTGACGAAATCGCATTAACAAAGAAAACAAAAATAAAATAGATTAAATCTACTGGCGATTTACAATTTTTTTCAACTTTTCTTTCTTTTGTTCTTGAATTTGTCAGTGCACCCGGTGGAGATTTGCAGACTCTCATAGACGGCGATCTGGTGCCGCTCGAGGGTGACGTCGTCCACTTTGTCAAACAGCTCGTGGAAGGACTTGCCTATCTCCACGAAAGAAATATTGCTCATTTGGACATCAAGGTAAGCCTAAAACTCAACGAGCCTTCCTGAATTCTCACTTCTTTTTTTCACACTCCATTTTTCCTTCGCATTAGCATTAATTATTCTAATTCACGTTTTTTAATAGGAACGATGAATGTGCAATTCTTAGAGAATTTGTCGCGCGCAATGACATTCGCGTTTTGAATAATCTCGAGATCAGCAATTAGATTATTGTTATTTTTAATCGAGAAGATAAATGAAAAAACTTCCATATAAAAATGAGATACGATTTCATTGTCGTTTTTGAAAAGCAAAACATTTTTTTGTTTCTATTTTTCATTACCCTAATTATCTCATGAAGAAAAAAAATGACGCAAGGATTAAAGAATTCTCGTGTACATGAACAAATGCGTTTTGTTTGGAATCGTTACTCGACTCGCACATGTGAATGTTTATTTTCGATCTCGCGCTGGTTTATGGACAAGGACAAGGAGAATCCTTATGCGTAAGGATAATACGTCAATTACATTCTTAGAAATTCCTTGGAACCCGACCGTCTGGGATCTGAGCGCGGAGAGAAAAAAAATGAAAATTGCCACGGAGTTTCAGAGCTGAAGTCTCCGAGTCATGCACTTACATGGACCTATTAATTGCTCAGCGGCTTCTAATCAAGAGAAAAAAAGATACCGACTGGACAGCAAAGAGACAAAAAAAACAACTAAAATAATCGTCGATGCCACTCCAGGTTGATCGATCGAGATTTTTTTATATAAATTTTCCACGATTCGATACCCGGATTGCCGCTCCATCGGCAAAAAGATCTAGTCTCGTTTTACCGTCACCAAAAGCAATGAATCATTGCTTCACGGAGAATAATGATTCACGATTTTTGATTAATGAAGTTACGCGTGCGGATCGTCGCGATTACTTATAAAAATATTGATCGATTCGCGCGTGGATCTTTGTTGAGAGCGTAAGGAAATCCTCGAGAATCGAAAATATACCACAAAGGAGAGAGTCCCCAATAATGAAGAAAAAGCAGAAAAAATAAAACGATGGGAACAGCGATGTCCGCGATAAGTACTGAGAAAACAAATTGGTTGACCATTTACGGCGCGTATATACTCGCGGGACAAAGGGCCGTACGTAAAAAGACATGCACTCGCGAATCAGCGTCCTCTCACGGGTGGGGACGGACGTCTTACCGGATTCTGAGTCCTGTGTCCGCAAAAACGAAAATAGCACGGGCCGTGCCCCGGATAGTGGTGATCGAATTTAACCTGAGGCATCAAAAAACCTGCGCGCTTCAACATACGTAGATGCATGTGTGTAGGAAGAAGATTTCAAGAAGTTGTTCAATTTTATTTAAAAACAAAAAAAATCGTTTTTGTTTTGTTTAAATAAGTTTTGACAAAAAAATCGTACCGGAATCGTTTGTCTTAGATATCAAACTTTATTATAATTTTATTAATTTCATCGAGCGTGCGTACGCCAAAAATTGAACTTTCTTTAGGCGATTCAATAGGCGAAGAGGCGAGTCAAATTCTCTTTCTTTAGGCGATCATGAGAGAAATAAAATGAATTTTTAATTAATATGATAGTTTTGCGACGACTGAAAATGCAATATTTGGATATATTCTTCGGTTTTACTGCACTACAATAGAAAGAAAGTAAATTTTTTGTTTTGATTTACGAAATTTTCGAAGATTCAGTTTCAATGTTATGAAGGTTACTTTTTCGTATCCCTTTTCTTGCTAATGTTAATAAAACTATCTCATCATATAGAATTATATCCACAGAAATAAGCCATAATATAAAAAGGCATCAAGAATATCTTTACAACAATCAAAGAATAAAATTTCGAAAAAAATACTTGCTGAGATAAATTTAATAATTTACTCTGCAAGTATTTTTTGCGAAATTTTATTCTTCACTATTATTTACCACAATACTGTGAAAAAAATACTTACCTCCTTTTTTACACCATCTTGATGGTGTTTTCGCGAGAATTAATTTATCCGTGAATTAAATAAGTACAACTAATATAATTAAATAATAATAATAAAGTTGTATGCATATGTTCAAATTTTTTCTAATCGGAGTGGGCAGTGGATGAAGGAATAAAGAGAAGAAAAGGATAACTCGTTATTTAAAAGTTCGTGAGAGCACGCTTTATACACGTCGTTATTAAAATTCCAGACATGCAGGAAAGATCTCATAATCGTTCTGCTCGCGCTGGTTCTTTTCTCATTCATTTTCGTTTTTTTCGCTCCTCGAGATATCTTTTCGCGGATACACTCGTCCGCTTATTTCTCGAGCGCGCTCATGCACTCCTCGGGAAACACCCGAACGTGGAAGTGTTTGGCGAACGCATATCTGGGCATAAAGATCGGGATTTACAGCCTATTACTGCGTCAAGGTCGATTTCGTCCAGTTCGTCGTGTATACATGTGTGACGTTCGACTTCGTCTCCTTCGTATCTATACATATAGTAACAAAAAAATTATCGCGGTCAATTTTTGTCGATTCCTCCGTATGCAGCATATCCAATCTTCTCTCTCTCTCTCTCTCTCTTATATTTTTTGATGATGCGATTATATGTACATTTAATCTCAATCTTGAATCTGAGCAAAATCGCAGCAGCGATCCTTCCACTTTTCATTTTACAGACCTTGCTCTTTTTTGGTTTGGCACGTGCATGAAAAAAGAATCGTCACGTGTGGGAGTTTGAAAAATTTTAGACTGGACTAAGAAAGAAATTGTATGATACATCGATCTATACGTTTTGGTATCACTATATAAGTATGTCGTATACAAAGTATAAATTATGTGATTGAAAACTCCAACATAACGTTTGACTGACCACAATGAAATTTGGCACATATGCAACAAGACAATTACATTTTATAATTAAAACAAAACATGGCGAAAAAAGTCAACTTGATTCAAAATTGTATTATTCCGGCTATTGAATATTAGTATACAAGACTGTCGCTAATTGTATTACCGATTGTTATAGTTATGATTTTATTGGTAGGATTTTTCGCAATGCGCTTCAAACAGCAAGAAAAATTCATCAGCTCCAAAAAACACTATATGCAGTCTTCAATTTCAATTTATTCATGATAATCGAATTTTTTTGTAGTAAAAAAAACGAATGATCTTAGACCTAACCGTAATAGTTTAACCTTGAGTGTATTCGCACTTATTCTGGAAGGTTTACGTTATTCTCGTATACGTAGTTACATGCAGGATAGCCGAGAGCTCGGTGGATAGCCTGCCAGGAAGAGAAATTCGTTGTAAAATGCGGTCGAGCTGAACACGTGTACGTGAAGAAAATACAAGGAAAGTAAGGATTTCACATGCGTATTCTCGTCGAGACCACAAGGGCACGTCGCGAGATGCGCCAACGATCGATGCGAGAGTGTTGGAATAAAAATAAGATCCGAGTGCACGTTTTGTGCGTATATATAAATATAAAAGGAACGCGCTGTACGTGGAAAGTTCGTACAATTTCTTGGATGTTGTTTGTCAGTCGAGAACACCGAAAACCCGTATAATTATATTTTTGCGCACACACGGTGTCTTCCAAAGTATATTCGCTCAAAATTTACTCCAAAAATTAAAATAAATCTCAATTTGAGTAAATTTGTTAAATTTTTCAATCACGTTGGGAGTTTTTCAAACTATGCTCACTACAAATTTGTTTTTCATTTTGATGATTTATGTAAAAAAACTTGACTAATTTCTTAAAATAATTTTCCTTCATATTGTATAAATAGAATTCATCGAATGAAAAAATTATGAAGAAATAATATTATGGACATTTCCGTGCAACGTGGAAGATAATTTAAATCTTGAATTTGAGATTTATGACCTTCTAGCCATGAAGAAACTATTTGGACACCCCGTATGCGTGTTTCTATATAAGGTCTGAGTCAAGAATAATTCTTCGGTGCTCGAGAACGTTCAACCGATCCTTGACCACGAGGATCCTCGGAGCTCGTCGACCCCGTATGTAAAAATGTTTTTGCATCGAAAAAAAAAATGTTTTTTTTTCGTGCTTCGCTACCAGCCCGAAAATACATTCATGCATCTCCTTTATCGCAAATTTATTGACCGTTTTTGAGTGATGATCGAAGAAGAAAAATTAAAAACAAAAACGTTGTCCCTAAATATCAAATCCACCAACGAACAGGTGTAAAAAAAATTTACAAAATAATACAGATTAAATTGCGATGATAAAAAAAATGATCAAGATAATGAAAGGGGGTACAATAAAGATGAGGAGAATATAATAATACAAGAATTGGAAGACGTATTATTATTTAACCAGAAGGAAGCGTAAGAAAGGCGCAGGCAGATATTTTTTTTGAGTGATGATCGAAGAAGAAAATTAAAAACAAAAACGTCGTCCCTACATATCAAATCCACTAACGAACAGGTGCAAAAAAAATTTACAAAATAATACAGATTAAATTGTGATGATAAAAAAAATGATAAAGATAATGAAAGAGGGTACAATAAAGATATGAGGAGAGTATAATAATACCAGAATTGAAAGACGTATTATTATTTGACCAGAAGGAAGCGTAAGAAAGGCGCAGGCAGTTATTTTTCTCCGTCGTATGCGCTCGCGTACTACGATGCATGTTCTGGATAGCTGGAGAAGTGTTCGCTCGCCCACACTGAAAACGATTTAACGATTCCAGAGTGTGCGAGCGTGCGAATGTGATCGGGCTCTGCCGGTGGTGCTGGTGCTCGGCGATCGCCGCTGAACCCAAACGAGGCAGACATTTCCTGATGCTGCGGTGGATAATAGTTGTTATTCCCATCTCCACAATAACGACAAGATCGTAATAACTGCGCGTATCTCTCTACAAATATATAAATACAGCAACGTGCGCGAGCTTTCGCCATTCGGTCATTTATGATATTTCATTTTTCAAAAATAATTTTTTTTTTTAGATTTTATCCATGTACGTGTAGTAAGGATCGTTTTAAAATGTACCCAGGGACAATGGCGAGACTTTCAGGTGCGAGAAATCTCAATCTTTCGTGTACTCGCATGTATCAAATGTCACACTATATAGCGAAATGTGAAAATGTGAAACGTCCATCATATTTCGAGAAATCAAATGATCTCGGTTCTCTGCTCAGGGATTTATGTTGTTAGGAGATTTTTCCAGTCCTGTACACATTATTCATCCGATTACTGCGTGCTCCTTGGATTTCATATGTTTTATCACAGGCTTCGCGTGATCCTTACACTCGATCTTGTTCGCCAAGGATCGCGGGATAATGTCAGATCGCGCGTGAGAAGGTCAAGAAGTCCGTGAGAGATCGTGAGCTAAATTTTTCTCCGTGGAGATGGACGGAGTGAAATTTTCCATCTCAGTCCTGACGAGGGATAACAAAAGAACGAAATCAAGGATGATAATGACCACACCCTTATTTTCTTAGTTTATACTTCCGTCTTCTCGATTTGATTTTTCAAATTGTGGAAATTTGAAAAATTTTTGATTCTTGTATAGAAATATTTTTTTCTCTTTTATCACAAATTGCAAGCTAAAATAATTGGCATTTCCAATTGATATAATTTTTTTTCACAAATTTTAAAGTAAAAGACAAAAATGCTAATTGTGAGTGAGTGGATCGGTTCATCTGAAATCATAATTTTTTTTGGAACTATTATTTCGTAATAAATTATTTTGTTTTTCGACATTCACCTTCTCAATGATTAATGGAATTGCGATGGGTATCTGGAGAATGAGAGTCGAGAATAATAATAAAGGAAGATCTAATGTCGAAGAAAACAGCATCTTGGCGACATTCTTGATCGAGCCATCAATATCGCATTTTTAATACATGAATAAATCTTGGACCGTCTGTTAAATTTTCGCGTGGGTGCACATATTAACTCGGACAGGGAAAAAATTTATATAATTTATTTTCTTTTTTTTCAGGAAAAAAAAGAAAAATATATGTCAAAAAAATAATATATTTACGTATCCATTATTACGTTGTTGTGTAATTTTTTTTTCAAGAGATTGTGATAAATCAGAAATGTATTTTTACACATTTTCTCATTACGTATTATCGATTATTGGCGATCTCTCAAGATGATCGTGTACGCCAGAGTATACGGAAAAGTATCGCGGGCGAGAAGTCATCGCGGTAAAACTTTGAATATTCAAAGCGCGAGGCGCCCACGTATAAAAAAATCACGCCCATCAAGGTTTTCGATATTAAGGTTGGAAGACACCCGACGTCGATTAAATTGATCGTGTGCGATTATTTTTTATCCTTGAAGAATTCTACATATTTGTTTTTTTTATCATGAAGCACACAGAGAAATCGATCCTCGCAGAAATTTAATTATAAAAATTTCGTGTTATTTAGCCACAAAACCTCGTCATGATGGGCAGTTTCCCCGAGAGCGAAGTCAAGCTCTGCGACTTTGAAATTTCAAGGGTGATACTCGAAGGAACAGAAGTTCGTGAAATCCTCGGAACGCCTGATTATGTCGGTAAGTCCTCTCTCATTCTAATTAAAAATTGAATTATTTATGCGACGATTGTTTTTCTTGTAATTTGTATACTATAATAAAAAAAATTTGGTTCACAATTAGCTCCAGAAATTCTTCACTACGAGCCGATTACGTTAGCTGCAGATATGTGGTAAATAAAACATTTATAAAATTGTAGAAAAAATATTAATGAGTTGCTCGTTAACATACATCAGACGTTAGAAAATTTTTGGTAATATTGGAACAGGTTGCACATTTTTATTAACAAATGCGCTCCCATACTTTGCCTTTGAAGAGTCCGAATTTATTCTGGTCTTTGGAAGTTAGTCCAAAGGAATGCATTTTTTGTTAGCTTATTGATAAATTAGTGAACTATATTTTTATTTGATGTTACAATTCTGAGGCTAAAGAAATAACTCTTGCTTGATTTACTAACTCGGATAGTCCTTGAGTTAAATTCTCACCGTATGCTCATTTAGGATCTCAATTTTTCGAGCACAATGTACTCGTAACGTAAAAATAAAAGTAAAATAATGTAATCGTAAAAAATCAGGTCTCTTGGAGTCACCACCTACGTCTTGCTGACCGGATTTTCCCCTTTCGGTGGAGAAACCGATCAGGAAACTTTCCAAAATATTTCGTTGGGTGAGGT
The DNA here is from genome assembly GCA_030522605.1 of Cremastinae sp. B BG-2022a. Classification (NCBI taxonomy): domain Eukaryota; kingdom Metazoa; phylum Arthropoda; class Insecta; order Hymenoptera; family Ichneumonidae; species Cremastinae sp. B BG-2022a. The sequence continues at coordinate 40,726 of JAPYYX010000432.1, read as the reverse complement.
TGACTTTCCTGAAGAATTATTCGAAGATGTATCGGCGCAGGCAAAAGACTTTGTCGCGAAGCTTCTCGTGCTGGAGCCAAGGTGAGAAAAAACCTGTACTTCAAAGAGAAAAATATTTAACGAAATAAAAAAAAAAGTCTAAATTAAAAAAAATTTTTTTTTTCGAAGCGCACGGATGTCAGCGAAGCAATGTCTGCGTCACGATTGGCTGAGAGATGCGCCAACACAGGCGTCGCCTCATCTTCGTCGATACCTATCGAAATCGCGTGAAGTTCTCCTCGAGAGAGTTGTCAGTCGTGAAAATCTTCGACGGGCGGCATTGCTGAGCCAGCAGGCGAGCAGCCAGGCCAATTTGACGACCAGCGAAACGACGAATTCGAAGGAGGGCTTGGGAGGAAATCTAAGTCAGAGCGAGATGTGCCTGAGTTACGCTCTGAGCGGAAGTCACGGGAGCCTCGAAGGTAGCGAATGCTACACGATCAGCCCAGCGAATTCTCGAACTAGTCTCGCTTCGTCGCAAACGAGTCTCGCGACCGGTCATAATTATTTATTGAACAAGGAACAGACCCAGGGACTATTGAATAAAGCTCAGAGTCGCTCCCAGGCGAATCTAAATCATCACATCAGCATCAGACGCGGTCTCCTCTCCAGGATGCGAAGCTTTAATCACATTCAATCTCAAGCATGTCTAACGCAAGCCGGAAAAACCGCTATACACAAGGACCAGATTGCAAATCCGCTCTACGGCAGCCGTTCCCAGGAGAAGTTGTACGGCCTGAGATGCCTGTCCAAGTCCCAGGGAGTCCTCGACATTTATCGCAGTCTCGAGTGCCTCAGGAAAAAGAAGAGACGATCGACGATGAAGGACGAGCGTTCGGTCACTGAAGACATATTGCCGATATTCATGAAGAAGATCGGGAAGGAGATATCCTCGGATTCGAGTCCCTCCGAAACGCCCTCCGAGAATGGAAGGGATGAAGCGACTGCAACGTCACAGACGAATGAAACGAATGATAAATATGTCGAAGAACTGAAAAATGAATCAAACAAAATAGAAGATACGGAGGAAAGTCCTAGAGAGCGATCGAAAGAAAATCGAGAATCGCCAACGGAATCGCCGAAAGATCAAACGGTGGAGGAAACCGAAGAGACGAGAGCGACGACCCGACACGACAAAATCGATGACAAAAATTTCGAAGATCTCAAGCCCAGTGATAGTTTTTGTGAGGATGATCCTTCGCGATGTGCGAAATCAGAATCCGAAGAAAATTTAGATTCTCTGCAGTCGATCGAGTCCGACACGCTGACGGAGGATTCGGACGAGACTCAAGCGGACAGGAACCGCTTGAATGGTAAACAGCTCTCGAAACGTCAAAATTCCGACGTATCAAGTCACTCGAACAACTCTGGAAATTCGGACGAGAAAGAAGAACACTGTTCGGACTCGGAAAACGAGGAGCCCAAGTACACAGTTGCTCAGCTGGTGTCAGCGTTCAACAAGCACCAGGAAGTCGCGTCAAGAACGAGTCTCGAGGCGATAATGACGGAAAAAAGAGTGAACGAGGTGACCAGATTTCCAACCGGTCCCAAAGCCCTGAGACTCTTCATCCCCGACATAAACATCACGGAGCGCGGAGTGGTCAGAAGAAAAACGAGTTACAAGCCGCGAAAAAATTGGGAGGAGCTCAGAAAGCGAAACGAGAAGAACGAGGGAGTCCTCAAGGATCTCGAGAACGATTCCGGGAACGAGGATGAGGCTGACGAGGATTCATACGTCCCCGACGAGGACTCCAAAGAGGACGAGGACTCCAAAGAGAAATCGATCGAAATGAGCGACTTGTTTCGATCAAACGAGATCAGTTCCACGTGGCCGATCTGCGATGATTCGACCTTCAACGGATTAATTCTCGAAGATCGAGAGAGCTTGGACACTCGGATCGACGAGAAGTACAAGCAATGCGTCGATGGAGCTAAATCGAATAATCTTCTCTCTGATTCGACTCACGATCTCGCAACCGAAGAGATCAAAACGGACGCGATATCGGTACCAACCAGGAAATACCAGCAGGAGGATCGTTTGCCAAATTACATTCTAGCCGATATTCCGAGGTTTGAGGGAAAAATCTCTGCTGAAAATTCATCAAGAACAAAAGACAGAGAGACGAGCGACGAAAAAACTGCGGACGGTTCCGTAAATCTTCGAGATATCCTGCAGAAAACACCGGATGCTGCCAGCTCGCGAAAAACCTCGAAAGAGAATCTCGAAAAATTGCGCAAGCGAACGTCAATAACGAAAATTTTACTCAACGACAATATGATTGGTGATAACGACAGTAACAATAACGACGATCACAACAACAATAAAAAGAACGACAAGAATGGAAGAGGATCCTCGGTCAACCGAGCGAAGAGCGAGCCACCGACTTGTTGGAGTGTCTCATCCCGCGAGAAGGATCGAGCGAACAAGCTCGACCTAGTTCCACCTTCCTTCGTCAGGTCGTCCTCTCTGTCGAGCGACAGCAGTTGTCCCACGCCGTCCAGCGTTCAGTCCGAAATGGGACTCTCCTGGGAGGATGTCGATTCGACCCGGGGAAGCACCGACAGGGACGACCTGAGCAAGACCAACGCGAGCTTCGCCGGGAGCAAGAGATCATCCACGGTTTACTGGGACGTGTCACGGGAGGGACAACGATCGAGACATCATCAGATGACTCCTGAGGAGCGAAGGATCTGCGGGAAAGTTTGCACAGGATCGTACACTCGAGCTATGGAAAAATTCAGTGGAAAGCAAGGAATCGACGGTGGTAGCAAAATGACGAGCAGCGGACAGAGCTTAGAAAAAACCAGAAGAAAGAGCAGCCCGGCGATGCCTCGATGCAACTCCTGAGGGATTTACTCTATTAGGATCCATCAATCGCGAAGAAGCGACAGCCGATTTTTCGAGGAATTTACTAAATGCTGATGATGCAGGATCGTTCTTCCAATTTTATGTTTAATCCTCGAAATACTCTCGCGCATGGATCGATATCAATCAAAGACTGAACGCACATGATGCACGAGCCAATCGACCTCTTACAATGACACCCGGATGTTGATTTTGTATTATTCATTGTAGCGCAATAACGATACGAGATTTACACGGAGTTACGAATTGAGATGTGACATTCGGTGACAAAAAATCGAACCAGTGCAACAGATTCAAAATAGAAAACCACAATTATTATAATTATTATTGCACCGTCGTCGTCATTCGACGAGACTCCGTGTCAGATGTCCTCAATATAACGACGGAAATCTTGTCGATGTTACGAGTTACAGAATAGGCCTACTTACGAAGTGACATTTTTAGTTTGCCGAGTCCCTTGTTCCCTCTTTCGTTAGAAATTTATATGTACACGGATTCAGGTAGAAACGAATTGCCGCGCGACACGAGAATTCCGCGGTAAATAAATTAAGCCCGAACGATTCGAGTTTCGCATTGCGATTTGTCCTCGACTGAGACTCCTTTTCGGGGAAAAACATGTTCTTTTTTTCAAGCTCCGCACGCGAGGACACGAGCGCACGGGTAATATTTGAGGCCGCACCCGCGTTGACTCATTGACGCGACCTCTCGACACTGACACTTCCGTTTCTCTCTCGGTTTCGACGAATAAAGATTTTCCCCGGAAATCCCGAGCGATAAATAACGCTGTCGCGAAAGCTTCCGTATTGCGTAGAAATAAATCGAGCGTTTCGCATGCACGCGTATTTTTTTAAATTTTTTTTTTTCGAATGTTAGTTTATTTTACCTCAGCGTAACGGATCGCCAGTCGATCGGGACTTCGTTTTGCGAGGGCGTTACGTCGATCAGTTTGAATCGCGTCGACGCGAATAACAACGGATTTATCTTTGAACATTCCAGTTCGATTGTCGTCCGATCGGAATTGATAATTACAATTTAAAAGGACGCCGATCGATTAGGTAGAACAGCGGTGCCCTAAAAGGTTTGCTAATTTTTTTCTAATCCATTAGCGAAAATTCATCAATTCTTCATTACGACTCGTTTAATTACAATTTCCTCTGTCGCTCTATTTTTTTACCGTCAACGACATGCGTGTAACGATTCTCGAACATCGGATATTATGTTAAATTATTCGTTATATGCATATTTAAAAAGCTTCCGAGTTTCAAGCATAAATTAATGTTCCGTTCGCTAATGGACGAAAAAAAACGCGAGAGAAAAACGTTAGCTGACTAATTAGTGGATGCTGTTCTCCTTCGTTTTGTCATTATTACAATATTGACGATTTATCACCGTATTATCTCCTAGCGCACGAGATCGATTCTCGTATTCTACTGTTCTATTTCTTCGTTTCTTTTCCTCAATTCGATGTCTCTGTGGGAAGTCTTCATTATTATACAATAGTCTGCGCAATAAAATTTGTAAAATTCGATAAAGTGTTGAATGTCTTTCCTAAGTTTCAGTCAAATCAATAAATTGAAGCATGGGAAAAACTTGTTTGTAAATATTATTTTCGAGTGAAACGTTTTTTAGGACAGAAGGTTTTGAAATTCATGAAACAAAAATATTTCATCGTAAAAACTCTCAGCGTTCACACCTAATGCCCATGAGCCTTAAAATACCTAAAATACTGAGAGTAAACACATAACTGAGGAATCAATGAAGCGTCAAACAACACTAACTTCTAATTTTACTCAGTGAATTTTTAAAACTATTTTCTCATAATGCCCAGAAAAATTTAAAAACCGCTAAATAAGTTTCATTTCTAACGTGCATTGGACACCTTGGACACACTAGTTCCACACACGACGTGTTGTTTTTTTTGACGAGGCACTTTTTTATCCGAGATAAGCCATCTTTCAAAACATTTTATGGTTTTATTTTTACGATAAAAAAGAACGCTCTGAGGAGCAAAAATAATAGCGAATTCGAAGTAGATGACAACGCTACGATGCATCGTATCGTGAATGATCGTGAGGATCACTCCCATCTACTCTTCCTCACTCTCTTGCGTTCGCTCTTTTCCGAGCCCGATGCAGCGGAACTTCCGGACTCTTGTGATGACGGTTGGTTTGAGGTAGGTGGCGCCGGTGGGGGAGGCATTATCACCGAAGGTGGCTGTATCGTTTGTTCCCATGTGTGATCTGACGATGCTCGAAACTAACAAAGTTTAATTAATTAATAGGTGATGATTATTCAAGTGCGAGAAAAAAAATTAATACGAACCTGTGAATTGTATTGGCTTCTAAAAGCAGCTTTCATCGCAGACAATCGATCGCTGCCAGGTCCCTGTCTTTCTAATTTTTTAACAACTTCGCTTATATCTTTGGAAACTTGTGAAGACGATCCTCCGCCCTTCATAAAAATTTTTACAAATATTATTTTCTTTCTTCGATTACATAATTTTAATCGGATAACAAATAATTTTTACTCAGAAGTACCTGAGCAGCTAGTTCTGGGCGTCCCTTGAATCCCAGTCCAGCACCACCAACATTCAAGCTTTTACCCTTTCCACCCTTGAATCTTGATTTCTTAAACCACGAACTCTGCATCGCAAGGTCCATGAGAGATTTGGGAACTTCTTGATCTGCACCCTCGAGATTTCTCACGAGATGACCAGCGAACTCTTTGTCCTTCTCGGTTACGAGGGTATACGCTGTACCTTTCTCGCCAGCTCGGCCAGTCCTTCCTATTCGATGAGTGTGCGTGTCTATGTCTCGCGCAACGTCATAATTGATTACTGTCCTTATATGCGGAATATCCAAACCTCGGGCTACAATCATGGAATAACGTCAGAACGATCATATTGGGAAGTGAGGAAAAAAAGAAAAAAATGAAATCGTACCTGCCACGTCAGTAGCTACGAGTATACTGACTTCCTTTCGTTTGAAAGCTGTAATAACTTTGTTTCTTTCTATCTGGTCCATGTCACCGTGTAAAAGCATGACATCGTATTCCTTCAGTTTAAGATTATTTGCCAATTCTTCGGCATTCAGCTACAAGTAAACATTCAAAGACAATATGTATTATGAAGATAATCGTTTCATTGACATAATAAATTCGGAGGAATACACGTGGGTGTGTGTGTGACACATATCGTACCTTTTTCGTCACGAATATGAGAAGACTACCGGCGCTTAGATATTCGACTATATTGTGCAAGAGCCATGACCATTTTCCGGCTGGATTATTATGAAAGACTATGACATGTTGCGTCACATCTGTATTTGCTTCACCTACGTCACCGTGAACGATTCTGACCGGATCCGTTAGTACGTCTCTAGCGAGTTTTTCCACGCGTTTTTTGAAGGTCGCACTGAAGAGCAATGTTTGCCTGTCGGGACGCACATGATTGCATATCGATCGGACCTGGGGCTCTGAAAAATAATATAAATTAGATTCAAAAGGTTTCGAATAAGCTGATCATCCTCACTGTGTTAATGGAATAAAATTATTAACCAAATCCCATATCGAACATTCTATCTGCTTCGTCGAGTACCAAAAAAGTGACTCTGGTAAGATTGGTGGCTTTCATTTTGACAAGGTCTATCATACGTCCTGGTGTCGCTACAACGATTTCGGCTCCACCCTCGAGGGCTTTACTCTGTTCCCACTTGCTTCCACCTCCGTAACAACAGCATACTTGGATGTTGTAAACTTTACCAAATTTCTTAGCTTCTTGATAGATCTGTAAAGAGGAAACAATTTGTACACTTGGTTGTACAAATTTTAATTTTTGTCGTTTTTCTGATTGCATACTTGTTGGGATAATTCTCTAGTTGGCGCTAAAATGAGTCCAATTGGTCCATCTCCAGGCTTCAGTTCCTTCTGATCCATTATGTGAATCAACATCGGCCATATGAATGCCGCGGTTTTTCCACTTCCAGTCTTTGCAATTCCGATTATATCTCGACCGCTGAGAGCGGCTGGTATCGCTTGCGATTGAATCGGAGTCGGTTGTGTGTACTCGTTTTTACGTATCGATTTGATAAGAGCATCGTCAAAACCGAAGTGACCGAAACTCGTTACTGGGTTCGGTACCGAGGCGCCGGAAACTTTTATCCCAAGAGTTTTTCGTAATTCTTGAATTTGATGTTTATCAAGATTTGCTATTTCCTCGTGAACGTTGTAGAAATTTTTTTCGAATGGTTCATAAACGATTTTGCTGTGATCTATCGGTGGTAACGGATCGATATTCTTCTTCTTTGCCGGCGCTATCGGATTACCATCATCGTCGTACTCGATTTCTTGGTCAGAGTCTTCCTGTTGTAATCCAGCTGTAGGATTTTCTTCCATGTATCTACAAATGGAACATAAATCATAGCATTTCGGCATAAAAGAAACATCAATTGTTCGAATCTATTTAAAGCTCCAAATGTAAAAGTTACCTGTAATAACTTTCTTCATCATCCTCACCATCGATGTCAGCCCTAAAACCTTTCGGCTTATCGTCCTTTTGAGAATCATCAGTGCATTGCCGAGCACTTGTATTTTTTTTCACCTCTGCATCGATACCAGCCATGAAAACATCCAAAGGATCCTCTTCGCTGTCACTGTCATTTTTACGTTCACTCAGCTTCTTATTCAGCTCATACGTCGGTGAACCAGGTGCAGGTATGTATTCCAAAGTCGAACTTTGAGCTTCGTCATCATCCTCGAAATATCTATTTTGAATCAGATATTAAAAGAATAAAAATAACAATAATTTACTTTTGTCCTTAATATAAAAATGGAAAAAATTTACTCACTCTTCCTCAGTTTTGGTTCGTTTTTTTGGGATGCCCCAACATGCGGAAAGAGCATTTTCTGTTATAGCATTCATAGTGTGATACCCTTGTTTACTCAGCGCTGAGCTGTTAATATTCGGTGGAGGTATGTTGGCTCCGGTTCGTTTTGTATTGGACATTTGAAAGCCTGTAAATCCAAAGCCTTTCGGCCTGTTCCCACCACCTCTATGGTAACTCATTTTTTGTTTGATTTCAATCAACGATCATCGACGATAAGCTGTGATCTTCCTATCTTATTCGGTTCTACAACGAGAATTATACATAAAAAGTATTGAACGGAAAGATTTTATAACAGCGTACAAAATTTTCGTAAAAATTTGATGTTGTTATGATTTACGAAAGTCACTATGGAGGTTATGTACTTTTTGTTTTTCCGATGCACTAAATATTGATAAACGCGTTCTAAATATTTAATTTAATAGGAAAAAATGTAAATAGTACCCTTTGTTTGTTCATTCTTCTGTTCGCACCAGGCTTCTAAAAATTGATTGATTTACAGAATAATAAAACACGAATTATTGAACCCCGTATGTATCGCTTATTTCTACAGGAAACTATCAAGCAGAGGCGTCTCTACTAGCATTTCTGTCAACTAATCCGTAAGCTGCGAAAAAGACGACGCCCGTGGCGGCGAAAGCATTTATTGAGGGTAGGAATTTATTAATATACGTAGGTAAATACAGATATTTATTTTATCGATAAAAATAATCAATGCAGAAATCATTATTTTTTTGTACATTTTTACTCATAGTAGGTACATATGTTTTCCATGTTTATTAAATAAAATATTTGTAGAATTATTAAAAATATCGTATGACGGTATATAAAGTTTTTTCATTTTTTGCTCGCTGCGAACGTTTTTTTTCAGCAAATTTCTCGAATTCATCGTTCATGACTTACTAAATTTAAAAAAATAAGATCGTTATATCTTTATTCAATCAAATATTAATCGAAACGTAGTTTAATTTCTTACCTCTCGCTATGAGGCTTTTCCTCTCCATTCATACCCAATAGTTGTGGGTTATAAATGAGAATAATTGCAGCTGGTATAATTGCGGCCACGCACAACAATATTATAACGTAAAGTTTTATGCAACAACACCCGATCATTTGTGTTGAGTATTTATCTTCAAAATGTTCACAGAGAAGAGTTTTTCAAATTACGTCAAAAATGTCATACGCATTAACGAAATAACACGTCAATAAATAAAAGAATCCTTCACATGTTTCGTTACGCCAGTTATTCGCTTGTTGAATTACGTGTACGTTTTTTAAAATTTTTTACAAGGGGTGTTCGAAAAAAAAATACATTTTTTCAATATCTATCAATAATATATATATCATTTAATTTTCCGGTTCTCTGTACTTTCGTCGTGCATCTAAATATACAATTTAATTAATTGATTGTATCCAGGTATATGAGAAAATATACGTTCGCTTAACATATGTATACAAAGTGAATTAATTTTATGGAGAATGAATGGACAATGGCACAATTTCGTACCAAAATCGAGCATTTCTTAACTGTACGCGACAAATCACTGATTCGATTCTAACATCTTTATCTCTTCCTGAATTTCTTTTTTTCTCGAAACTTTCGATAGCATCTCCGGCTCTGGACTTTTTATAACACCGTCCCGAATTTTTTGCTCAAGAGTCTCTATTTCGCGAATTTTTTTCCTCAAATTTTTCAGTCTCTTCATACTTTCACTGAGATGCGATGCACCCGTTGCGTCTTGCCTGCATGACGCTGCAGGTTGAGACTTTGTCACGTTTGCAGAATTTTTAGTCTTACTTGAAACTTGTGGCTCCGATATTGTTGTTTTCCCTAAATCTTCCGTTATCGAACTGACAGTTTTGCTCTTAGACTTTTTCTTCTTTTTCTTTGCTTCGCTCAGTGCTGGCATTCCTGGTATTCGAGGCTTGGGCGATTGAACTTCTCTCTTAGCTTTTTGCTCTGCCATGTATTCCGCAGATACACCTGGTGGATGAGTCGGTTTGCTCTTGAGAAATTGTTTCCCTAAGCTTTCATACCTGCAACACGCGTCTGAACCGTTACTTCATATTTCTCTTACCAATGTTTGTAAAAATATAATTGAGAAATTTTTTTTTATTCACATACAGAGGAACTTCCTCCTGAGGGACATATCCGTCTTTGACTCTGCGTGGTTTCCGCCAAGTACCATCAGGACGTTGACTGGCTGCGATGAAAGTTCCACCTACGATGCGTCAACACCAAAGCGATCAAGTTTTAATCAGGATTTTAAAACTCACTTTACGTAAATATATTTTTGTTCAAAATAATTATATTAAGTAAAATTAGAATTATTTTTTTTTCTCAATAAAAACAAATAAAAGAGTATTGTTTACCAACGTCGAGGTTATAAATAACCCGGCTCAAATTATCTTATTTTACGATAAGCTTCGAGGTACGACACTTACCGTCGTCATCCGTGATATATGTTGTGGCCATCTCTGTATGGAAATCTCTTTATCCGTTAGAGTTTTATTGACAATTTCTCAAAAAACGACGAAGATATTTTTCAATGAAAAAAATGTACCCCCATATGAGCTATGAGCCTGTAATTGAGCTACCAAAAATGGAGTAACGTCGTTGTTTTTTCTCCAGCTTTTATATCAGTGCGAGTGATGGTAACGAGGGTACAAATCTTCATTACCATCATCCGCACGTTTCTACTGAATTTCTTTTCAACAATAAATCACAAAATTAAAATTTGAATGATAATAAAATTAATTGTAAATTCTCTAAGTAGTTACTCTTTTTTTCGACAAAACTTTACAGTTTTTTTTATTAATAATTTTGTGCCAATGCAACATTACAAATAAGAAACATCAAAGTCTAGTCTCCATTATCAAAGCATTCAAATTCTCAAAATATGTTTTCCTTTTTTATCGACAGAAGTTCTTATAGTGTGTCGACGGATGATCATTTGCCAGAAAAATTTCAGATTCAAAAATAAGAGAATAATTTCCAATTCTATCGACGGAAAAATGAATTTTAGTTTATCGATGATTCGTTACCAAAAGAAAATACTTCAAATTTATATCATCCTTTTATAACGTAATCGTAAAACTTAGAATTCAAAATGAATAAGATTTTTTATTCCTATTCTTCTATATGTAAATCCAACGTCAAATCAGTGTTTCGATAATTAAACAAAATTTTTCTATTTGCTTGCTATAATTAAAGATTTATTTCATAATATTACACCAACAACTATTATTGAATTTTTATAATAATAATTCCTTATCCTGTTAAAAATGCGAATAAACACTTATTCCATAATATATATCATTGTATGTATATTTATATATATATTTATTTATTTATTTATATATTATAATAATAATTATTATTATATCTTATAATTACTATATTAGTGATCTAAAGATGTGGGATGATGCGCGTTTGAGATTTTCGCGAATTATTCGATCGTCGCATATTTGTTCATATCTATATATGTATATCTCCACTCAATCATTGTGTATAATATATTTCTTACCTCATTTTCGTAATAGCACAGAGATGCATTAAATGCCATACGCCACGGTTCTGTCTCTTTTTTTCTCTTTTACTCTTTTTTGTTGTATTAATTAATGAATTGTTAGTTCTCTCAAATGTGCAGTGTTTGCGCAGATATTGTGGCATAATTCATCATTTTTAATTCGCGCATTCTGTACATTCCGGTCACATAATCGTCCTTAAACTTGGAATGCTTTTTATTATACCTTCACATTTTTAAAAGTCATTGCGATATGAAATTCTTCACTATTCTTTTCTTTTTATTTTTATTTTTTTTTACTATTTTATTTGATCAAATGGACGTTGGAAGTGTAACGAAAAAGTCGTTTACAAATATTTATGTATATATAAAAGCGTCCATATAACATCCATAGGAGAGAATTTTTCACTCTACAGGCTCACATTTTTCTCCCATTATTTATATTCCTACGCTATTATATATACATACATTTGCTCTGCTTTAAATTTATGAATAATGTACAAGACGTAAGTACACTATAGACTATTGTAGCTTAGATATGAGAATCTGTTATTGCCGAGACCCAGATATTAAATCTTTTCCAATGTTCATTCATATTTTTGGAAAACTCGAAGGACGCTCCATGACCGATTTTCCACAATTTTTCTTTTTTCAATGTTTGGATTATTTTTGCAAAGAGGATGTTTAAATTTAGCATGAATCGCTAAAAAAAATTTTTTTTCGTTATTTTCGCTCATGAATTCAAACTCATATTGCATAATTGCCTCGCGAATTATAATTTTTGATCACTGAACTGGATAGTCATTGAAAAGATCGTTGAAAGATAATAAGAGAAAGACACTCGAAAGTGTAACCCCGATCGAGACGTGTCTCTGTTTAATCACGTTATTCACTATTTATTCTATCAATGCAAAAAAGAATTATAGAAATTCGCAGGTGCTCTCAAAAGATCGACCCAATTTCTCAAATCTGTTCAAATAAAGTATCAATCGCCCGAATTCACGTTAAAGTCTTCAAAAATAAATTTTACTCTTTTTTTTCATGAAAAAAAATGCAATTGGTGAAATTCGACAAAAAATTATCGAAAATCGGACTAGACTGGCATCGAGTTTTCGATTGAATATAAAAACCTCAATCATGGCAGTGTAAATTTCAGGGATTTCGATATTCTCTATACACCGTGGAAACAAATGAAAAATTGAATGAAAAAAAGAAAAAATCTCACGCGACCCCGTGCACGTGCGATCAGTAAAAAAGATCATCTGCGATCTCGGCAATTGAGGTATTTTATAACGTAACTCGCTCTTTTACGCTTCAACGACCGATCGTCGTTTCGCTACCCAAAGATTCGTTTTTTATTTTTTATTTTGTATGTTTGTTTGTTTGTCTGTTTTCTCTCCCATTTACCTTTCATACATTAGTATTAAAAGTTCTTTTTTTGTTTTTCTCTTCTTTTGAAATTCCTTAACTACCAGAATTGTTTATTCTTTTTTTCTTATGCTTTCGTTACGTCGAAGACATCGTTTTTTTTTTCGTTTTCATTTCTTTTATGTATTTGTATTCGTTTTGTACTTGTACTGTTCAGCAAGGCAGCGTGTTGCACTTTGTTACTTTTTTTTTTATTCTTCCTATTTTTATTCATCTTCTTTACACTTTTCGGATCGCAACGCGAACGGCGGATCTCCCGATCCTATACGCTTGCGTCACTCTAACACAGATTTTTTTTTCCCTTTATTTCTCGTTCCCTCAACTTTTTCGTTTTCATCAGCGGTGCGCGTCTCTTATTATTTCCTTCTATTGTAATTTCTACAATCGAGACGACTATAATGATCGCTCTTTTGAAAAAATGATGCGGAGGTATGAGCTCGTTATATTTGAAACTAGATTTTTCGCTCCTCAAGAATTTCCTTCCTTGCGAGCGAGAGTACCAAAAAGAGACCAGGTTTGGTGCAACGATCCCTGAATCTTTCGAATTACACGATAAATGCGGTACGAGAGAATCGTACGATTTAATTGTAGCCTATTCTTTTTTACAAACGCAGCGAAAAAAAAAATACACAAATCAAATCGTTCGAAATAAAATATCAATCGATCGCCAACATTTCAAACACTTTCTCTTTTCTGCGTGTGCGTGCGTGGGTATTTCTCTTTCTCGGCTTAATTTTATATTTACTCCTTTTCGAATAATCGCGAACGTCGGCTCCATATGCGACCAGTCACGACTCGTCTCATTCATTTCTCATCTCCGATCCCGCGAGATCGACCGCAAAATGATCGCCCAAGCAATAGAATTTCATCATTGATTTTCTTTTTTTTTCCACCAGATTTTTTGTGGCAATGTATTGAATGAATTTTGTAAAACAAACATAAACGTCAATAATAGTTGCAATATAATATAATAGCATATTAATATAATAATAATTGATAATAACATAATAATAATAGTAGTAGTAATTAATAATAATAATAATAATTAATGATAATAAGAATAAGTAATCGGCAAGTTCTCATAAACATATTTCAACAATCACTTTGAGAACCGATTTACCATACACGTAAATATAATAATAATAATATTAATAATAATATAATATAATATAATATGATAATAAAATAATAATGATAAAAAAGAACCAAGAAGGAAGGATATATCTTAAGGAATATGGCTACATATTAATATGTATGTATAGATATGTATATGTATGTACATAAAAAAATTAACATAACGCGTGAATGACGTCACGTTGTTTTTCATATTATACACGAATATAGATTATAATTTCACATTGAAACGTACCTTCTCGATTTTCGATTCAAATATAATAATAATTGCTAAAAATCTAACGCTTTTACAATACGGTGTGTGTATTGCGGTTGAGTAAGAAAAAAGGGGGAAGGACAAATAAAAACGGAAAATAATGAGGAAGAAGAAAAATGTAATATTAATCGCACGTGAGTATAAGAGCTTGTTTTTTCGTGCATCGATAAATATGCGGTATACAAGAATATAATTATTCGATCGGGAAGATGATTCGATCGATAGATTGAAATAAAATGAAGAAAAAAAAGTTTAGTCTCGACAAATATTGCAATGCAAATGAGACGTTTAGGCGTGCGATTGCGTAAATCAAAGCGAAACAATAAGAGAAAAGGCGCCAATACGACGAAGGTGCTCGTAAAAAAAATCATTATCGTAGTACGGTGCAGCTAATTAGAAAAAAACCTCGTGACGAATGTGACAGCTGTGGATCGTCATCGGTAATAATTATTTTCTCTTTGTCATTTCTTCAGACCTTTCTTAAGTAATTTACCGAGAGAATCTGATCTGATTCGATTATTACATAGTTTTTTTTTACATTAATTCAAAGCGTCACTCTTTTCGAGTATAAACTCATCCGATGAATGGTTTCACTCTTCTAACTCGTTACTTTTTTCAAGAAATCGATCTGTGTCTCTCGGTGAGAGTCGACAATGACATCGGAGCAAAAATAAAACTTAAAATATATACCTCAATTGATTGATACATATAGAGCAATTTTCATAGTGCTTCTCATTCCTTTATAATATTTTCCCTCAAGATTGCATTGTCAAGTTTCAAATCGTATTATTTCGGTTTTTAAATCACGGTAGGCTGAAAGTGAACAAAAACGTACACAAGAGAGACTTTCACAAGATTTCCTGATACAGAACGATTTTAAATATCGAAATCGATACGCAGACACGCACACACTCACGCACATACAGGAAACACTTACTTATCAGTTACGAGCAATTAAATCCTTCCGAAACCGAACTTTGGTCCAATTATTTTTTGCAACGCATTTCAAAAAACGAAAAAAAAATAAAATAAAAAGAAATGAAATTTCGATACCCCCGTAGTACTTTCCGTTTGTTAAGAGAGAAAAGTTATATCGTTATTTTTTTTTTAAATCCTTATTCTGCTTTCGTTATCGAGATCCGCATGGTCGTTGTATCGGGCAATCGACCGCTTAAAATTCTCGATTTTCATTCCCCTCATTCACATTGCGGCGAAACTCAATTTTTTTATTCTTTCCTTTTCGTTAGCTTCTTCGTGATCACCCTTGCGTTTGGTTATCCATAGGTTGCGGTGATATACTTATATATTTTTTATTTTATTTTTTTGCAATTTTCCCTTCCAATAAATTTAAAAACTTTCCGTAACAAGTAATTTATACTTAAGGTTCGTTAATATTAATTATGGCACGATATAAATATTATATTTAAAGTCTTTTTGAAGACATAATAAAAATAAATCTAAGTAGTCTTTCTCCTATGATCGACAATTTCGCCACAATTTTAAATTCCCCTTGTTAATTATATCCCTAATGTTTTTCGTTTCGAAGACTTTTATCATCTTTTTATTCAGCTTTTTATTATATTTGCAAAATGTTTCTCTCGCTCGTAGTTTTTTAATTTGCCCTTCGTCGTCGCTTGTTTCGTTTTAAGTTGTGATTTTCTTCTTCATCTACTTTTAAGCTAAAATTTTTCATTCGCCTTTTTTTTCATTTTTTTATTTTCAAAAAACCTCGACGTGTTCAATAGTGAAAAAATTCGCAACGTTTTCTGGACACGAAATTAATGTCGTGCGATTCCGTTCAACGTATGAACGTTCGAGCGAAAACGCTTTAGCGAATGTTCTCAATATTCTTTGGTAAAACAATATCACATGAACAAGAAAACGTTAAAACCAATCAAAGAAAAAAAGAAACAGTCTAATCAGTCATTACGACATTCCCGCCCGTGTCGGGAACATTCAACAAAAAGAGAAGAAAATAATAAATAAAACAAAACGAATGTGGAAACAAGTTTGCGTTGATTCGACGTTCCCGAATCAAACTGAATTTTAATTTTTCATTTTTTTTTCACTCTTCAATTCATTAATTTACGCTTTTTTTTTCTTTCTCGTAATCATATAAAAATCAGCCTTCTCGAAAGTAATAATTCGATAAATTCAACATATCAAAGTTATCCGTCACAGCGCCATGAACAAAAGAAATTAAAAATTGAGCTCTCGCCGGTTTTTCGACTCCAAACTGAATCCAAATTCCCTCTCGAATTTCGAATCGCTCAAATTGCTTTCCCGCCCCTTCCAACCCTTCGTCCCTTACTTATAACTCCAATTGAAATGAAAATCACGCGTCACCATCTTGGAAGGAAAATAATTGGAAGTATTGGATAAAAAAATCGCACCAACCGAGTCGGTCAGCTTGGAAGAAACTGGTCGGACTCTCACCGAAGTGCTCAGCATATAAAGCGAGAAAAACAACAATCTAATCCCTGATTTCCGATTAAATTCTCTTATTCATTTTTTTCTGTTGCTGCTTTTTTTTACCAAAAGAAAATCAATAATAATAATAATTATAATAATAATATTCGAGACTGTACAAATGAAAAGCAAAGCGAGACATATTAGAAATAAAAACAATGATAAAAATAAAGGACAAGATAGCAAATCATCGAAAGACTCGATTCGAATTAATTAATTCATTGATCTGATCGATTCGTTAACGAAATGGCTCCCAGCATACATTTCGTCACTCGGTCTCTTCCCATTCACCCTTCTTATTTACTTAACTTCCCTCTTACTCTATGATTCTTATTATCGATTATTCTATTGTATGTATGTACACGTTATTATGATATACAAGAGTGCAAATAAAAATAGATAGTTTAAAATATTTTTCTCCTCCTCTCCCTCAACCCCACTTGGACTTTAGTACAGTGTTCAAAAGAATTCATGTATTGAATTTCGTAAAGTGCATCCTTCTTATTTCTCCTCTCATCGTTCTCTCCCACCTAATAGTATTCCTTCGTCCCATTTAAAAAAAAATTCTAATTCCACCTCACTTTATGTTTATCTTCACAATCCTCGCTATGCGCTTCTTGGACAGATGGCAATACCCTTTAATTTTTGAATAATTTTCGAACAAGTTGGCACATTAGAATGAACTTTGTTTTTTCCTTCTCGATCCCGTGAGTTCGTTCCGATCAATGAAACAAATCACGTTAAAAATCGAACCTGTGCTCACCCTAGAAAGATATGTCAATAAAACCTGTACCTGTTGCTTACGAATCATCCTGGCAGCTGATCACTTTTTTTTATCAATTAACCGATATCATCCTAATAAAAATACGACGTATAATTTTTTTTTCAAATTTTTAAACTTTGGCATCGCGACAAATATTCGTTTATTCAAAAAAGAATTTAAATTTACATGATTTATTTTTCTCTCTTTTAATACTGATTCGGCACGTTTGACCGCATGACGTGCGAGATTCCACATGATTAATTATAAATTTGGAAGATTACATTTCGAGTTGGACCTCTCTTTTTTCGAACAATATAAAAAAAATTAATGAAAATATAACGAAGCGCTTCTCTCTCTCTCGTTTCGCTACGATCAGCTGCCAAAATGTTCGCAAATCTACTCCCAAGTCACTTGAATCACGAGTAAAAGGTTGTCGTTACGAAGTATTCTCACAACACTGAACACTCATGTAATTTCCGTATACTTTTTTTCCGAATAACATTCGCAATTTTAGCGTCTAGTATACCAAATGAAGAACATCACAGAATTTCCCAATATCGTTAATCAATTTTCTTTTTTCTCCATCTCCCATTTATTCGAGACTTTTACTTCCTTTTTTTTTCACAATGTTGCTCAACACAATGTGGAATAACGACTATCCCCTGCTCCCTCGCCTCATTTCGTTTCTTGCAAATTTTCATCATCGCTTATCACAGAATTACAAAAATTTCCGAAAATGACTAGGTTCAATTTCACCATCGATACCCCCACCGTGTATCCTCAAAAGACCAAAAAATACAATTTTTCATCTTCCTCCGCGTATTTTTTGCGACCAATCAACGCTCCTCGCTTGCCCCATTTCTCGCGGTTATCCACATTGCGTTGTCGCAATCGAAAGAATTTCGACATTTAAATCCTCTTTCCCTTACACTTATAAATTTATATACGAAACTCGAAGAGAGAGTTCCTTTTTTTTGACACACAAATATTTGCTTTTCCGCAAAGTGAAGAACAACTTCGGGAAGACGCCTAATTATAAAATCGTATAATTTTTTTTCTCAGTTTTTCTTTCTACATGGTATACTTCGTGATTCGAGGATATGTCAGAGAATTTCTCATCCCTTTTTTTTCAATGTATCCGTCGCTAAAATACCTTCGTTACTTCACACTTCGTTTTTTCTCTTCGCTTCTCCCTTGCCTACTACGAAATCTAAGATACGTGTAGTTTTTACTCGTTTTTTTCTCCTTTCTTTTCTTAATAATTTGTACTTGCTCGTTAGTTAAAATGGCTTTTTCTCATCCCCTTTCGTCGTAGCTTACGTTTAAAACATCAATTTCTTTTTCCCTTCCGACCATCATTTCTATATTTTGTTTCAGACCTGAATACACGTTCTTGCGTCCAATGATACGTTCCTCCGGGCCTCCATCTTTTACTCTCATTCCCCGTTTCCATCTCTTTATTCTCTTTTACGTTGTGTACATTTACTTTTCGTCATTCTTCTTGCTCGTCACGATCTTAGGATTGGAGAGCAGGATAGTGGAAGGCACGCGTGGTGCTAAATTACGATCGGATTTTTCGATCTGATCTCAGGACACTCGCCTCAAAAATTCGAAATAATTATTAACTCTAGATAGTAGCTGCCGAATTTTTTAAATGATTTTTCGATGTCTGGCATTGCGAATTTTTATCAACCGTAACGTGCGAGCTCCTCGATTTTACCGATGCATTGACGATCGAGATTCGAAAAATCGGATTTAGTTTTCCCACGCTGTATGTATATTGCACACTCGCCAATAAAAATATTAATATAGAAAACAAATTGTTAGAATGAAAAGAGGGGGGCTAAATTTTGATATTTTTTTCCACCGTCCGGCTCGCCAATAATCGACAACAGAACGACGCTCTCCGCAGGATTAGAGGCCTCCCCTTAAAAAAGAAAAACGCCAATGACGATTCTCGGGCTATATGGACCATCCGAAAAATAGAAATCTAAGCTGTCATTGAGATGTTAATTTTCTATCTTTCTTTCCTTCCATAATTTTATCGCGTTATTCTCTTCTATAATTTTTTCGTCATATTTTCTCGACTATAAAAAATTACGAACTCGCGCCTCAGAGCGTTCTCGAACCTTTTTCCAAAGTGAATTCTTATTAAATTCCGATCGAGGATTATATCGTCGTCATTAGCGTATCATTATATACGAATATAATGTATCATCTATTTACAGAGTTGAAAATATTTCGTTATTTTTTCGTTTACTTTTTTACGAGTTAAAAATAGAGTCTGTACTTTGCGCGCATGATGGACCGTTTTTGTAATTTAAAAAATTTCTTTTTTGACGCCTCACACGTTGATCTCGTATCAATTCTGGATTTTTTTTTGAGCACATTAGATTTCGTAATTGAATTTCGAGTTTTTCTCTCATGTCTCGGTTTCTACCTTCTCACCGACTTTTTTTTATTATTTTATCTCTCTTTTTTTTACTTAGGCCTAAGAAGACGACAATTGTTTTATTCCCCCGAAAAATTGTTTTTAATTCAAGTTAAGAAATATTGACACACGTTGGGTCGTTGATGCACGTGCTCGCGCCGGATATGTGTGGCATACGCGAACACTCGCGGGCACATCGTGCACGCGGCGATATTTTTCACCTTCTCCTTTCACCCTCGTCCCACATTTTATCATCGACATATTTCAAAAATCTTCCTGCGTTTATATTACGTGGACCTCTTTAGCTCCACTCTCGTTTCCTTTTCCTACTTGACCTCCATTTTTTTAACATCGAATTCCTCGATAACGCGACGCAAATAAATTCGTACAAATTACTCGAAGCTTTTTTTTTTCAAGATCGAGGAAAGAAAAAAAACTTCTCCTTCGTATTTGCTCATTCGTCCCTCATAAATTTTTCTCTCGCTTAGATCGAATGGAATGTTTCCGATTGTTCGTTCACGTTTGGTTATAAGCTTACATATCGATAAAACAATTAAATTTTTTTTTTCAATCTCGTTCCTCTCCTCTCCCGTTCTTAAAATTTTCTCAGTCAATTTCGTTTCCATTATTCTTTGGATTTAGTGCAGTCTTGACGAAACAAAAAAGTCATTTTAAAAAAATCTTTCCTTCTTCCTTCCTAATTATAGATTTCGCGCGGACCAACAGTCGCGACGGGGTCCTTCCCTTTTCCCTCCGTACAATAAAGTGGATCCTCTTTAAATAGTCTTTTATAGAAAAAAAAAGAAAAAAAAGTGAATAAAAACAAATGGAAGGATATATAATATAGTATCAATCGTTGATGCATGCCAATCGTGAAGAGAATTGTGCGCGTGAAGCTAACATTGGCAATGGATCGGTTGCCTCGATAAGTTCTTTCATTGGGGCTGATGTTGCTGCTGCGTGTGAGAATGCTGGGCCAGGACATTCTTGATCGCCGAGGTTTTGAGGAGCTTCTTGAGCATGCCGGTCGAGCCGCGATGCTGTAGGCTCTTGTGCGTCGTCAACGAATTTTTCGTTCTGTACTGCCGATTGCAAAACTCACAAACGTATAGAGTGTTCGATTGCTCGTGCTTGTCCTGGAAGTGCCGTTTCAAAGAGTAATAGCAGGAGAAATTCCGTCGACAGTAGGGACATTCCTGGGGCTCGTTTAAACCGCCAGCTGTTGGCGGTGGCATCTGGTACACGGCAGCGGGAGGCGTCGTAGGTGGATGCATCCCATTGCCCGTACCTGCAAATATATTTTCACTCTTTTCTTTTGCTCTGAACTCCATTCCACCCCCTCGTCAACTTAAATTATCATCATTATTTACATCATATCCAATCGTATGCGTATATAGCGGGAAAAAAGTCGCATCTCCAACGCTCTTGTCGATGAGGCGATGTCAAATATTTTTTCAATATTTTTTCACACCCATCTGAGACACGACTTTTTTTTCATAGAACAATTTATATTACTTGTGATACTGAGATAATCAATTGACTCATGCAATTTATTGTCGTATCGATGTTCCGTGGATTGGACTGTAAAATAAAAACAGAGAGTAGCGAAGAGGGTTATTTGTGCAGCGGCAGCAAAGCGGCAAATTTCATGCGTTAGATTACATTTTTCTTTTTTTTTTTCATGAGATTATTCGATTCGTGCACTGATCAGCAAACGAATGAGAGTAAACGATATTGATCATATTAGAGGGTGAAAGAAAAAGAGAGAGAGAGTAAAAATTGTTAATTCATTTAAAAATAGAGATCCGCCAAAGTCTGAAAGTAGAGAGAGTTTTTGCGAGAGCATGCACATATACACCAAACATCGAAAGCCCATAAACGATGAAACAACGAAAGCGACTCAATAATTAACCTTCTACGACTGCAACAACAATTTAAAACAAAGATTTACGTAATTTCAAATTATATTCAAAAATTGGATGAAATAAAGAAAAATGAAAATAAATAAATGAACAAATGTGGCAAAACGTAAGGATTTGGATTTTTGTTATTTAGGAACCTGAAGCGTAATTGTGATGTTTTTTTTTCTTCACTCTTTCATAATTCGTAAATGAACGCAATCGTTCCTTTGAATATTCACTTTTGAAAAATCAAGTCCTGATTTCCTACAATTTTGGCATTAATGAGAGAGTTCTCTCGTAACCAGGCGCGATGTGTCAGCCTAATATTTAATTCACTTGCTGAATTGGAAGTTGCCGAGTCGACTCGCCCTACTCGATTAGTACGCGTTTCACAAAATTTTTTAGCGTTAGATCTCTTTGTGCTCGTCCTTGGAAAATAATTATTATACATACATGTGCGTGTGTATATATGCATCGCCATTCTGCCATTCCACATACGCGAGCTTTCAGATAAATTGACCCATGCATGCATCGACAAGTAAAAAATATTTAAAGAACAAATTTCGTAAAAAAAAACAAATTTTTTTTATTCAACATTTCACTGATTAAAAATTCTCACGAAAGCTCGATAAATTTATCAGAAATTATTTATAAAACTTTAATCAACGTTCAAGGACGATCAAGATTTGAATTATGAATTATGTTAGTCATTCATGCATTTTCCAAGGACTCACATTTGAAATAACATTCCACAGTATTTAAAATCTAGTCTCGAAAATAGAGCCACTTGGATAGAAACAAGAAGAACAGAGAGAGAATATAGTAATGCTGAGGAAAGAGGAAATCTGTTAGAGGAAAAAGTAAAAAAAAAGAGAGAGATAGTCCGGTTGATGAATGAGAGAGAGAGAGAGAGAAAGAAAGAGAGAATTAAAAGTGAATAATCAAAAAAAAGATTAAAATGAAATAAAAGAAGACACGGTTGCTTTGTTTGTTACTTTAGAATAATTTGTTTTGATCTTATTTTTTTTTAGTTTGCGTTGTTTTGAAAATGTTTGTGTTTGTGGCCCTACCTTATCTAAACCTTCAAAAGAACTTAATGTCAATGTCGCCGGGTCTGCTCTTATGATAGGTATAGATATGGGTCATCAGGGAGTTTCGCGAGCAGTAGACCCGCTCGCAGATGACACATCGGTATTCCTCCTGTCGCTCGGCGTGCTTGTCGGCAACGTGACGTTTCAGCGATGCTTTGCTGCAAAGCACTTTGCCACACAGTTGGCAGGTGAAGAGCTTCTTCGCAGACGGCGTGTTCAGCGAGTTCAATGTCAGCCCTGGCATGGAGGCGAGCACTGAAACACAACAATGCACCTCATGCAACACCCCACACTTACCTACCACCAATTTTTTTTTTCTTATATAGATCCAAACACTCCTTACGCATCATCGCGCACAACTTTTACTCTGTCTCTCTTTTTCTTTCTGTCGCTTTTTTTTTCATTTGCTACATTTTCACACTCTTGCTCATTTAAATAAAATATCTCGATCCACAATTCGACTCTGGCTCGATAATTTATTTAGCATTATCCGCGAGAGGTCTCTGGGATAGCTACGGGCCCAGAAATACATGAATAAGGGCGAGTTTTAATTTTGTTTCGTCGCTGTATTATCGTGGTTTGGTGAATAGTGAATGTATCCTGGTGAATGTATCTCGCGACGAGAGATCTTCCTCTTGTCCCCGATGTAAGAAAATCTCTTTTATTTCGCCTATAATTTTTTTTTCCCCGACTTTTGCTCTTTCCTCGAGGAATAAACACCCTCGCTCGCGTCTTGTACGTATACGCGCACGATTATACGAATCTCCGGCGGAATGAAAAGAAACTCGCGGCCTCGCTCGACGAATTAAAAGTCAATAAAGCGAAAACGTAGAAAGACTTTCTCAGGGAAAAAAAAACGAGGCTCGTTTATTCAGCCGAAGGATTCGTCAGGAAAGAAAAAGAAAACAAACAAAAAGAGAACTAAAGAGGACGCGAACATTTCGGAGAGCAAGGAGAGAAAAAAGATATTATAATACTTATCGCGCGTTCTCTACTTCCGTCGAATGGAGCACTAGTCGTTTGGATGGTGACCCGAGGGACGAAGAACGAGAAAGAAAAAAAAACAAGGAGAAAAGAGAAAGACACGAAAAGAAAAAAGAAGGAGGGGAAAACAAAATCCCGAGGCTGTGGAACTCGCGGTATTCATTTTTCTTTGAAAATTACTCTTTATCCAATTTCTCGAGCTTCTCTTCATTTTTTTTTCCTTCTGTTTTTTATTCTCGTATCTCATTAAACTTCAGGCGAAAGAAATTGCTGGGACGTATAGAGAAAAAAAAGGGTGACGAAGCCGAGCGAGGACTCGTTCGGAGGGATGGAACGGGCGAGAAGGAACGAGAGAACAGTCGGAGCTTTTATTCCGTGTTTTTTCAAGAGCGCTGTCACAGTGTTAAATAATAGAAAAGAAAACGCAGAAGATACGTGTACCGCGGATAATTGCGCCGTACTTATGAATGTGTAAGCCTCTCTCTGATTTCGTCAATCACCGGAGATTGACGTCACACGGGGGACGAGGAAAGTCGAGGAACTTTTGGAAAATAAAAAATTGAAAAAAAAAAAAGAAAAAATCAACAGTTGGGAACGGGCGATAAAAATAACAACAACAAAAATCGTGAAAAAGAATGGTGTACGATTGAACAAGAGAAAAATGGGGGCGAGGAAAACGACGCAATGCAAACTTTCTCTTACGAAAATTTCAATATATTCATATATATATGATGTGTATGCAACATTTAAAAATATAAATATAATAAAAAAATTCTATTATATTTATATGTCTCGTTAAGGAAGACTGCGTCGACATTTCATTTTTTCCTTCGCAAAAATGCATCGTCTTGTTATTCATTTTAATCCTATAATATATATGTATATATTTAGATAATGTGCGAGGGCTCAAAACAAAAGACGACGAGGGATACACTGAGCATTCGGGTAGACACTTAAAGCATGCAATTCGATAGTGAGAGCGTACAACGCGAGCGCGAGCAGTCTATCTGCGCTCGTTTTTTTATTCTTCATTTTTTTTCTTTTTTTTGTTGTTGTTGTTTTATTTTTTCTATATATATGTATAGAAAACTGCCGAGAGAGCTCAGAGTCAGGTTTATTATTTTCTCTCTGTCTATTCTTCTTTCGGGCTCTTTTCAATTACGTAATTTTTTTCTTCGCTATTTTTTAGGGGTGGGGGGGACACAACGTTCGCGATTATCCAAGCTCGTCCGGTGTCAATCTCGGTATGCATTTTGTTTTTGTGTTAAAGATAATGTTTCGAAGCTTTATGTTTTTCAAGCCGCCACGTTCTATGACCGCCTCATTAAGAATTTTAATGAATATTCGAGTACGATCGTTATTATTTCAATTGATTTTCAACCGTGGCAGCGTTTTGTGCGCGAAATCACTTTTTCCAATTTACAAATATACGGCTGGATGATAATAACAATTATCGGAAAATTCAATGAAAAATAAGTTTTCGCCAGTTAAAATTGAATTAACGAAGAAATTCGTTATAAAATTAAAAAGGTTATTCGCGCCAGTTTTCATCGAATGATGAGAGAAAATAAAAAAAAATTCATATTATCGAAATGATATTTGTGAAATCAGCGCATTCACAGGTGAATATTACCGGTGAAAGATACCTCTGCGGTTAAATTAAATTAAAAAAAAAATGTACTCGATCGAATATGAAACTAATTATGAATTTCATGGATACAGAAGTGTGCAGTTAATTTTATATTATTGATTCAAATGGTTTTTTTATTACGAATGTTTTCGACCGAACCGCGATTTGGCGGGCACGGGGCAGAGCGCGCTTTTCATATTTTTCTCGTTGTTTCATTGACCGAAGAAAAGTTCGGAGTAATCAGGAATTTATGGCTATAACGTCGCAGTACATAATATGAGCAAGGCACATCGACAGTGACATTTTTCATGATTTGCGGTTGGAGAGAACTTACCTTTTGCTTGAATACACTCACGTAAAGGCTTCTCTTTTCTTTTTCCCCGTGAGAGACGTCTCCGAACACGAGACCAAAAATGCAAATATTTTTATACTTCGAAATACAAAATATTTGCGCACCGCGGAGTACATGCTCATTGAAAAAAAACGTAAATTGTTTTATCATAATTTCTGCGAATATTCGTTGTTTATTATTTTACGTATTAAGGATGCGATAGGTATCTACGCAGAAATGAAACAAATGAAAACTCAAAGTTATTACCCAAATGATACATTTCATATTATAAAAAAATGAAAATATATTAAAATGCATTTGACATGGCTTAAAAATCATAATAATCATAATAATAGATCAAAGATACTCATAAAATATAGACAATAAATATATACTATAACCAGAACACCTTGGCAGATAACAAATAATAAGTAAGCAAGATAACGTAACGATCTTTGTTTGCGTTGTTGTTTTCTTTCTCGTTTTTTCCGCATTCTTTCGGCTTGGTATATAGTTTGTAATTAAAAAAAAAATTGTTCGTTCACTTCGAAAAAAATTCGCGCGAGCGCTTGACTGATGATTTCAAGATTTTTTTTTTTTCGTTTCATCTTTTCTTCTCGTAAATGCCTGGCGTACGTAATATTTTTGTTCCTTTCTTTATAAATATATATTTCAACACTCTCTCGCTCTCTCTCATTCTTGTCTCTTACTTTCTCGCATAGACGTTCAAAAAATACAAAATTTCAATAAATTCGTTCGAGTCTACAATAAAATGTAATTTTAATCTAATATTTAAACGTTCGCGCAGGTACCAATGTATATCCGTTGTATTTCGTTCTGATTTCTCCCTCTCTCTCTCTCTCTTGCTAATCGCAACATTATTTTGCGATGTAGAAATATGTGTGCTGTGTTTATTGGCGCAATACGGTAGCATATAATAGAAAAGAAGTATAAGACCTATTGTAGTATTTATGTTTAATCTATTGTACGAGTATGTTTTGTATCAGTTTTACTTTATTTTACGCTGAATTTTTATTTTTTTCCATTTTCTGTATTTACTTTATTAATATGTGTTATAGAAAAAAAAGAAGAATGCTATTATGTATTAAGTTAACTCGATTATATGGAAAGAGAAGCTGTAAGTGCGAGTCGTGTGTACGTGTGAACCCTTGACCATTTATTTGCGCGATACAGTAAATGTGGCATCGACTGAAAAAAAAATCTATATTTTCATATGCAGATACATATAATCTCATGGACGCGATCGATTTCGCGGTTAAATCTCTCCCGTCTTTTTTTCTCTATATTCGTAAGCCTAAATACGCTGATATTCGCCGAGAAACGATTTTTCCCCCCTTCTTCTTTTTTTTTTATCGCGGCTATCGAGTTTTCTGCTGACCCCTCGCTCGTCATTTTATTTTCCCGTCTAATTCTCTCTCTCCCTCTTAATAATTGCACCATGCAACGCCTCTCCGCAAATTCATCCGCCCTTTTTCTCCCATTCACCTCCAGCGTTCTATCCTCATTATTTATCCTCTCTTTTGCTATCTCATTTTTTTACTCTTATTTTTTCCTCATTTTTTGCTCCTACATAAAATTAATCATTGGGAGTGGGAACGTTGCCCCGATTTTACTAACATTTTGGTAACATCAGTCAAATATTTTCAATCAGTCCAATATAGAAATAATCAGTATGTCGACTAATCAAAGAATAATAGGGCGAATCAGTCCAATTTGTCATCAGTCCGACATCGATCTTATTGCGCCGTGTGGCCATTTAAACACGATCCATTTTTTTTCACTTTTTTTTTACAGGTACACGAATTCAATTACTTTTTCTACCATTCATTTCGAACAAAATCGCAGCCAATATAAATATTTATATATCTTTATTTATATTTGTAAATATATGTATATATTTTTTTAATTCTTTTTTACCTTTTTAAAAATATAGACGCCAATTTTTGGCAATTTTTTTCTTCTTCGATAGTCTCAAAATCCAAATTCAGTCTTTTCGTGGAAATAACAACAAAAAAGCATTCAGAAAATCTCGTCTCATGACTGGGCCAACTCGACTAACATGTAAGGAAACTCTATCGCGCTTCACCTCTCCGTCGTCAAATCTCAATCCAATATGTTTTTTTTTCTCTTCTTTCCAGCCACGAAATTTCGAATCACAATCCTAATCTCACGTCCGTCAATCGATCCGGTCTTTTCCGTGTCTTCCGCGTATCGCGCTTCACACACCCTCCGGCTTGTGTAATTAACATAATCGTAATAACGAGAACAAAAAGAGAATATATTAAAAAAAAGAAGATAAACAAAAATTGAATCAAATAATCTCTACGAATATATATCATATGCAATTAAATATTCCTCAATTTATATTAATTTCATTAATAATTTATTATTTTCATAGAATCCGTCGCCCACGAACAGGGTGACAAATATTCGCGTATTTGGCCATTTTTACAGTAGTCACAAGTCAATTGGTTTTTTTTTGTTTTTTAATTGTTTTTTTTTCACAGGATTGGGAGAGGGACGAGGGTGTCATGGGGACAAGAGGATAAACTATATTTTTAAATATTATCAATATCAGTTCTTTCGCGCCTTCGACTACTATAAAACCGTTATTCATCTTTTATTCCCATAATTTAAAGCTTCTTTCATCATCATCGTTTCCGCTCCGATTGACCGACCCAGATATATCTTTATTTATATATTTATATAATTTTCCACTCGTACCGAAGAGCACATACTTTTTTGCCTCGCCGATGCATGTCCTTCGTTCGAAATATGACAAAAAGCGACGAAATCGCAATAAAAACAAAACAAATAAATTACTCGCTGGGATGAAAAAAATAGTGGTAGCCAATTCGAAAGTGGAACGCCACCCTGAAGTACCAAAAATTGATTTCAACCTCCTCGAATATGAATAATGTTCTCTTTTTTTGTCCACGAGATCCGTCCGTATTAACTACTTTCATCACCGGTTCGAACAGTCAGCTTCCGATATATCGAGAAAAGAAAAGAGAATAAAAAGTATGTTCTGGTCGGAACGTTGAATCGAACATACCCTACAATTAATCTATCATAGCCTACAAATAAATGTTTTATAACGCCTGTTGCATTTTTCTTTATAAATACAATGTGTGTAGATGTGTGTACATATTTATATATACATATATATACGCATATATGTATTTCCCTTAGTGTATAAATAATATTATACATATACACATATGGATATACATGCCGGGTGTGTATTTTTTCATTTCATACGGGTAATGCGTGTCTCGTGTATTCCAATATATTGATGCACAAGTATCGGTATGCTTCCTGTAAAATATATATAATATATGCATTATATGTATACCGCATGTGATTCCTTTTCCTTTTATTTTCCATTTTTTTCTCTCAATCTCGATTTTTTGTCGATCGTCGGTGTTTCTCCTGGGATGTTTTAAAACTCGAGTGATCTTTCATCCTACATGATTATTCGCTATGTGACAGGAGCCTAAACTGTCGGTAAGTCAATCGATCGGATCGATCCCCAAAAGCCTCTTGACGTATACTACATCACGCGAATTGAAAAATTCTCTCGGTTTTTTTATACGAAACGTTTCTATATACTTGTATTAAATATATAAACTCATTGACAGCGATCGATCTTCCATTTTTATCTCATTTCCGGATTCTTTTTTTTTTTAATATACGTGTCGTGAAATATCTAGGAAAATTTGTGCGATCAAGAAAACGCCGGCGACCGCTTTTCTTATGAAACTTCTACTAAAATATATGCTTATATATCATATGTTTGCTTGATGAAGATGTGTACTCGTTTTTCGTTTGTACGCGCGGTTCAATTATAATTACGCGTATCTGGGCTATTTCATTTTTTATATCTCATCCTTACGTGCTGAGAGTTCTATTTTCTGTCAGTGATCATGGATCCTTGATTTACCTCTTTTTTTTCCAATTAAGCCAGTAATATTATCTAACGTAATTTTCCTGTACTATTTTTAAAACTGGTATACTCATATTGTGCTAAATGGGCAATTATAACAGTAATGAACCATTTTCAATATCTTTTATCATCGTGTGAAAAAAAATCGAAAATCTCGACGTCGTCGAACATTTTCCATTTTTTTTAAACGAAAAAATATATATATTTCGTCTGTATATGTATATATTCGTGTGTATGTGTGGGTGTGTACGCGTGTGAACAACTCATTGAACGTAATGTCTCTGCTAGTTGAAGAAAGAAAATAGAGAATAATCAACGTTCGATATTGAAAACATTCGCAAAGTTTCGCAACGTGTGTTCAATTTACTAAAAATTATTACATCAAACCGTTCGCTTCTTCTTTTTCTTTCTTTCATTCTGGCAATAATAATGTTAAATATAATAATAAAAGGTACTTTACGTAGAGTCCAGTAAAAACTCGTTAAATAAATACCCTTCTACAAAAAAATTCTTCTCCTTTAAAGCATTATAAATTGTTCCTCTTTCTCATCCTCTTTCGTAATGGAAGGAATGTGCGAAGTTAAAAAAAAATGCATGCGCGGAATCATTGCAATAAAAAACGTTCCTCCATATCGGATTCTATTCTTTCGATCCAACTCAACGAAAATTGATATCGATCGAAGATTTCTTTTCTTTCGCTCTTGCAGTGAAACAGAATTGGGAAGGAATTTTTTCGTTCAATTGTAAATAATTTCAATTTCTTCCATAATAGCCGCTAACGCAAAGGTAAAAAAAAACGATTGCGCAATTAAAAATACCATTGAGAAAATCGACATCGATAACAATTTTTTTCTACGCAAAGAAAAAGGGTCGCCCAATGTGATATAACGCACCAGCGATACTTTTGCTGCTTTTCGCGATCATATCGCTTTTTCATATACATATGTATATTATATATAATATATATAATATAAGTTTCCCTCTCACATTTTTTTCCATTATTATATATTAAGTCTCGAAACAATAATAATAATTTTTTTTTAAATCTTGAGTCTTGTAGGCAATTAATTTTTTTTTTCGTACAGTCTTTTAAACGTGTGTGAATGTTTCCTTTTTTTACATCTTCCTAAAAGTTAGTTGGACGATGGCGTCCGTGACGCCTGGAAGTTTGAATTTCTCTCATTCTTTTTTTTTTCTTCTTCCGCCTTCCTCGCTTTCTTTCTTACAAAAGTAACCCTTACTCGCCTTCAATTAACAGAGCCTAACTAATAGTTCGCGGTACGAGCGCCACGTCATTCGTATAACAGTCCTTACTTCGTATATAAATCGCACTATCGCGAGCACTATACATCCTTCGAATTACACAAAAAAGGGAACGATGTGAAAAGAAAGATTTCGATTTAGAAATTGTCACGGTCCACGTGCTCTCTCTCTCTCTCTCTCGTTTTCGTATTCCAACCTCGTTGGTCGAGGTACCAAGAACAATAGACAACAATGAAAAGAAAATGAGATAAAACAGGGGAACGGAAAGACATAATAAAAAACGATGATAAATTCGAGTTACGAGGGATTAAAATGATTCGATTGATTAACAATTTAATCAGAGAGCAGCCCTTGTTTGAATTTTTTTCTCGAGCCTCTGGGACTGAATCTTCTTATTCGTTGCTTCGTAACAAACCGAGGAATGATCCCCCCACGCAAACTCTCTCTCACCTCCGTCCTCCTATCGTGTCTTCTTAATATCGTTACATATTTTTTGGAAGCACTTTTTAATTCGTTTCTACTCCCAACCGACAGAGTCTCTCGTACTTTTGTCTCGGTAACGAAAAAATCCTTTTTTTCTCCCATCCTTGCGTCTCTTCTTCATTTTTATCTTCGTTTTTTGTTTATAAAAAAGATTTCTCGACGACGAGGAGAAGCGATTTTTTTCCAACGGGAGTCCGGATCTCTCGTGGATTCCTCTATTTTTGCCTACGATGGTAGATGCTCTTGTGATTGTTCAAACTGTTCAAGGTACGGAATACTTTATTGCACAGTACGCAGAGAGCGCTGTTCAACGGCTGAAAGTGTTGTTGCTCCTTGTGACGTTTTAGGGTCAATTTTGTGGAAAGTGTCTTGCCGCAAACGTCACAAGTGTAACATATCCCAGACGGTAATAGACTGCTGTGCAGAGGATGGGACAATCTCATCGCTAATATTGCCGAAGGAGGACCTAAATGTTAATCACATTTCCCAGTTTTTTTTCCAATTTTTTTTTTCCCCCAAGTAATGCAGAGTGTAAAGAATTCGATCAGCAAGAATGCGGAATTTGAAAAAAAAAATTGAATAAAAGAAAAGAACCAACCACCGTTATTAATGTGGAACCCAATTGTTATGGTGTTTTTTTTGTTGTTGTTGTTGTTTTGGTTTAAAAATAATATCCGTTTACGAACCAATTGACGTGGAGGAGGCGAACACAGAGAGAGATCGAGCCACGTGTGGATGGACCCCCAGCGAAAATCCATTCGTGAAGGTAGTAGTAGTAGTAGGTACACACAGAACAATGACGAACCAGAGCACGTTTAGCCGAGCGAGCGGGACCGGGAACAAACAAGAACAAAGATACGACTGCCATTAATATTGTGGACACATTAGTACGATCCTGATATTTCTAATACAAAAGCAATTCGGTCTTTCGAGTCGAGGGTGGAAAGTACGTTGGGTCAATTAAAAAAAAAGAGATAAATAAATAAATAAAACAAAATAATAAAAATTGATGAAGAGGAGTATCGTCAGATTTTTTTTGACCGTGCTTGGGATTATTTTTTTGTTTTTTTTTTTGCAGCAAGACTTATGGGAATTGGATGAAGGGAGAGGACATTCTATAAAATAACTCGATTTAATTTTTATTTCTCTCTCTCTACTTTCCTCTCGCTCTCAAACTCCTTTCTCTATAATATTATTTCATTCGTATATTGTTTAATAATCGTTGTAAAATGGAGTAGAGAGAGAGATGCATTAATGTCGTTATTTGTATTTCAATAATCTCTAATAGACTGACGATAATGAGGGCTCTTACGGGGGCTCTGGTTTGTCATTGATCATGGTAATGCGACTATCGTGTCAGTGATTTATCTGATCACCATCGCTCGAGACGCACGTCACCCTGTATATCCGTTACTTTGTTTTTTTTGATTTCTCATTTTCAACTCTCTTGCAACTCTTGTGCGCATTTCGTCCTTCCTCTTTCTCTCCCTATCCCTCTCCCCTCCCAACCGTATTTGAAAGATCAACAAAATGTGAGGCTAATGTTATCGCGGTCAGTTTTATTCCGAGGTACTCTTTTTTTTTCATTGTACGAAATTTTGTACGAAAACTTTGATGATTTTTCCTTCATTGTTTGATGTCGTTACGATGAGTTACGGAATACAACCGATTACGAAAAATCACTTATGATAGAACAGAAATATGAATACGATGAATGAAAATATAAATTGTTATTTCAGTTCAAATTGAATTGAGAAAAAAATGAAGTTCTTTCAACATACCATTCACAATGCTTCCCCGGGCGTGGACGAGTCTAATGAGGAACATATTACAGTAGAACACAACCAAACGTGTCAAGGCATGGAGAAAAGATACGAAACTTATCGAAATCTTTAAGAATAATGTAATCTTATATTTTTAAGGTTATCATTATTGTGGTTATTTTCATTATTTTTTTTATTTTTCCAGTCACTTTTATTGATGGTTTTGTTGTTTTTCGCTCTCAGGTCGAAGCAAAAAAGTCAGAAAAATTAATAATAGTCAATTTAAAAAAATTTAACTTATTTTTCTGAATTTTTTATTTTTGTCGTCGCTTTTATTAATAGTTTTGATGTTTTTCGCTTTCCACTCAAAGCAAAAGTCATGAAAAATGTATGTACCTCAATTTAAAAAAAAGTTAACTTACTTTTACGGTTTTTTTTACGAAAATCGAAAAATGCGATTCGATCACATTTTTATTTCTCTAGACATTGTTGATAGTTTTGATGATTTTTGTTCTCAGTTCGAAGCAAAAGTAATGAAAAATTGATGATCCTCGATTTAAAAAAATTAAACTTACTCTTGTGTGTGTTTTTTATAGAAAAATCGAACAGAAGCGGAATATGATTACACGGATTGGGATTCGATTAATTGCGATCGGATATGCCTTCGGTGTCTCAATTATATCCGATTACATACTGTATGCAGCTCTCGATGAATTTTCTCGTCACTCTTGCGATAATCGAGGTAATAACGAAGTAAAGTAAGCGAGAAGGACACAAAACAAATGCGAAGGAAACACGTGGATTTAATGGAGGTTTTGTTCTTGTTTTTTTTTTATTCAACATAAATAATGGCGAACAACGTGCGCGTGATTTTACAATGAAAATGCATTATCCTGAATCCCTTCCCACTCCAAAAAAGAACGAAGATGATTTATATATATAATTTTTTTTCATCAAATATATCTAACTATATTAGGTGATAAAAATATATTATTCCTTAAAACTCAGGTATAAAAAGTATTTATTTACAGCGTCGGGTGGCTTTACGATGACAATATTGTGGCTACGTTCATGCCAAAATGCCGTTTCGCGTATTCACATTCTTTTTTTAAGACTGAACAAAATCGTAATTCTCTCGAATTAATTCCAGCAAGATGACGTTTCAGTACTGCTATCTTAGAGAAAAATTCGGACGCGTCATTTTATAAACAAAAAAAATATTACTATCATTAAGGAATCGTCGCAAATGTCAAGAGTTTCGTTTTATTTATGAAAAATGTCGACTTGAACCTGTTGATTATTGAAAATGTTTTTCACATCTGTATTTTATTTTTTAGGGCAAAAAGTTCGATTGCTACTCGATTTTCTTCAATCTTTCGAAAGCACGTATGAAATATTTCTGAAAAATCGTCTGACTTGCGGGCGGCTAGTGAGCCAAATATGTTAATAATTTCGAATGCACAGCGAACGCAGGCTATCGACGATTTAATGAAGAAAGAGCGATTCTCATCGTCAAGCACAACCAAGAAAACAAATTCTCTGCGACATCGAGATCTCGTTTCGACGTCATATTTTTCAAGATAGACTCATACACATACGTAGCATTTACAGACAAATAAATTGATAACGGAGGACATTTCTTTTTTTCGTCACAAGTCTCGTTAATGCTAAGAAAAACTTATTAATCTTCGAGTACGCGTTCTTTCTCTCTCTCGACACGCAGAACGTTCGAAATATCACAATTTTATCGTCTCTACGTTTTTTTCCCTTTTTTTCGCATCACAGAGAACTCGCGTGCTATTTCTTTCGGACTATTTTCTTGTGAACTAAAAAATGCTCTAAACAAAGGCTCACGATTATTTTGCACGTTTCTGTTTGTATCGTCGTATATGATCTTTGGGATAAATAAATATATGTTTGAAAATTGAGAAGAATGTATATAGCGATCCTCTCGACAAGAAGTCGAGGCGATTGTTGAACGAAGACGTGTTCACAAGCCGGGCTTCTCCAACCAAAGTATTTTGGATGATTTTTCTTCTTCCATTTTTTTTTCGTTTTCTCTTTTCTTTTTTTTTACTCGGTACAGGAACTTCCCCGTGCTTCGAGAGTCACGCTTCTACGGGAAACGCGAGGAAAAAGTATTTTTACAAATGATATGAAAGTGGTATCATCTTCTTTCTTTTATTATTCAATAACTATAATCCTATACCCGAGCCGAGGAAACGACACGGTGCCTCGTTGCGCAACGATTTATATAAATTTTTCCATCATATATATTTTCATATATGTTTATGTATGTCCAATAGTAATAATTATTATTATTATTATAATTGTTTGCATAAAATATAAAAGTTACAAACGATACATCATCAACAAGATCGTATAAATATTTGCACGAAATAAATTTAATTTTTACTTCGCGTTTCTCTATTTTCTCCTCTCTCTCTATCTCTCTTTCTTTGTTTCAAATAGGTTACAAAAGTATTACGAATTCATTGCCAAAAGAAGTGTTAAAACCTATCCGAATTGCCGATACTCCGTTGTGAGAGATTTTTTTTTAATAATTTGTCACGAAGTCACCGTTTTACATTTGAGAATCGAGTAAATTATTTCTTGAGTAGGAGAATCAATAATCTTGATGGTCATCGAGAAATCTATGAGTGAAAATATATTTGGTTATTGTAACCCAGTTCACAATATCAGGTACCGAGTAATGGCGTTAAAAAAACGCAGCCTCCGTCATCCGAATTCTTCATTCAGGGTTTATTACCTTTCGTTACTCGATTCCCGAAAACGTTTTTATTTTCTCTCAATTTTTATTTCATTTCGGAGCTAATATCGATTTATTTTTTTTTCATATAGGCTGACAATACTTTTTGAAAATTTATCGGTCGTACCGTTTCATCAAAAATTATATAATTTGAAAGATCATCTTACTGTATATTTCAAGTAATGAAATGAATATTAAATCCAGTAAATAATTATAAACTATAAATAAGATTTGAAAAAAAGTACTTGGCCAATTCCCGAAGGACTCGGTGAGTCCTCGCGCGTTAATTGATTCGTTCTCATTCGCACGAACAGATTTCATCGCCACGATAAGCGTTAAGGTACGTTGAATTTTAATCTAAGATGACAAAGGAGACTTATGATAATAAAATAAAATAATATTTAAAAAAAACTAACAATGCCTTTACGCAATATTTGATACCCGGGAACAACTTTTAAGATGATTTTTGAACTCTGTGAAACAGCGATCTACAATATTTATCTTTAAAAGATAGAGCCTCGATTGCAAAATCCTCTCATGCCATCGTGAGATCGTCACAATTAATAATTCCATAATAAGAGAAATATTTTCAGAATTATTTACAGGAATAGAGAAAAACTGAGAAGCCGTATCATTTATCGCAATTCTCTTAAAAATGTTTTTATCTTTTATAATTGAACTTGTTTAATACAGTCAGGACACTCTAGTTTGTCGTCATCGCGTGAAAGTTTCGTCTCATCATTGAAAAATCTATTTCTAATATTTCTATCGGCCTTTTTACACGTGTTTCTCGGATTTTTTCGTTCGAATGTTTTGTTATCCTCGACGCACGACGAAGGGAACTCGTGAACCAATGAGAATCGGATTTTCAGTTCCTTCTTTTCGTTTTCATCGCGTTTGTCAAAATTCTTTTTAAATTGCCATATTTTAGTCAAGGCCTCGATCAACCCATTCGGGACTGTTGCTGCTGACCGAATGCTCTGCCCTGTTGTTGCTGTTGCTGCTGGTGCTGGTGCTGCTGCTGTTCCCTGTGCTCTCTCTCACGTTGCTCTTCCTCCTTCCTTTGCTGCTCGATTTTTCCGTGCTGACGATGATAGATGCTCTTGTGATTCCTCAGACTGTTCAGGCTGGAGTAAACCCTCTTGCAGATG
Organism: Cremastinae sp. B BG-2022a; assembly: GCA_030522605.1. Taxonomy (NCBI): domain Eukaryota; kingdom Metazoa; phylum Arthropoda; class Insecta; order Hymenoptera; family Ichneumonidae; species Cremastinae sp. B BG-2022a. The sequence goes on along the minus strand of JAPYYX010000432.1, from coordinate 3,599 downwards.
TTACAGATCGGTTCCTTGCTCGGCCTCGTGTGAACGTTCTGTATGTGACGCTTCAATCGCGTTAACGAGGTGAGATTTTTGTTGCAAGGCTCGCATCGAAACTCATCACTCGTGCTGGTACGGGGCAACAGACCTGGCGGCAGAACCAGACGCAGATGGGTTACTTTTTCGTTTTCTTTTCTGTTTCTCGTTCGGCAAAATTGTTTTTTTTTTCTTAACTTTGGTCTTTACTTTGATTTTTGTTTGATTGCTTGTTTATTTTGTTTGTTGCTGGCGCTTTACTTTTGCACACTTCTCGCCAATAGAAATGTTTTTTTTTTAATCTCTCGCTTATCCGCACATGACACTCTTATAACAGCGACCCTCAAACCAGAATTTTCCACATCTTTTCCATGAGAATCACGTGTTCTCTCGACCTTGTTCCCCTTGTACTTTGCTTTTCTGTACGTTTTTTTTTTATTTTAATTTATTTTTATGATTTTGCCACCGTCACCCGAGAAGCCGTGCTGGAACGCTTTATATTCTATTTTTTATTGCTTAATTTTCTCTTATGCTTCGTTCTTTTGCTCGCTATACACCAGGATGCAATTCATTTGCCTCCGTTTCATGTCTTTCTGTTATATTTGTGTGATTGTAATTTTTTCTTTTCATTTAGCTCTAAGAGACGATCACGTTTGTACGAAATATTTTCAACTATTTTATTTTGCGATTATTACCGATGAGACTAAAATTTATTGAAATTCATCAACATTTGTTTCTATTATGCATGTGAAGAATAAAATCTAAATTTCGCAAAACATCAGGTTTTGCCAATGAATCATGAATATAAAAAATATTGCAAAATGATTTAAGAAATTCTGTTTTAAAATTCATCGAATTTGCGTTGATCAACATCCCACTATTCAGCTCTTTTTAAAAAATTAATCATTTGAAAGAATTTAGAAAAAAATATAATAATAGTGAAAAAATATTTCGAAACGTTTATCGTTCACAAAATTTGGATCGACTGGTTCGGTCAATCCAAAAATACACTTCCCTCGATCAGAGTGCATTTGATCGAAGTAGAAGTGTAAAAATGTGTGCGTGTGTGTATATTCGTGTCAGTGTGAAAAAACTTATTTGTATTTTTATAGCGTATATAAGTAGAGTGCAAGCAATCCAATAGTCCAGCGATCGATCGAGAGCGATGACGTTAGTGTTCGGAACACCAGATGTATCCGTGTTGATGCGTATTATTTACAGCAGTAGGATAGTAGAAGTAGACTTAACTACGGTGATAAATAAATATAGGACAAGTATCTAGATATAATATATATATATGTATATGTATATATTATAAATAAATGTAATAATAAAATGTATTTACAGATGATTTGGTGATCGATTTTGATGAGTTGATGCGATGAAGCGGATTTTTAATGGTTTCTCATATTTAATGTGAATTCAGATGACTTATAAAATATTCCTTCAGCGACTTTACGAGAGCTGCATACGTTCACGGATCTTTAATCATTTCGAGCTGAGAATAGAAAAAATTCTCCTTTTCGTTTCGAAAAAGTGGTATTCACTGTAAAATATGTTTAAATTCGGAAAAAACAGTACAACGTGATCGACGAAACAAAAGCCCTCGGAATTTTTCGTATATGAATTTACGGATTTTTATTTTTTCTTCAAATATGTCATACGGGTTGCATTGTACACTGGTATGGATGATCTACAATATATGTTTCTCCCTCAGAGTCTCAGTTCGATAAAGTACAATAAATAATAAAATCGTAGGTTATTTTAATCTTTTTTCGGTTCTATGGTCGTGGCGTGGTTTTCATATTTGGTAAAGCATTTCGAATGGCTAAAATCTGATTCAATAAGTGAGCTCGCAGGCTTCGTGATCCTTTTTGTCCTTCCTCGCGTGGTACTGGCTCTTGTGGCTGATGAGACTGTTACGTGATTTGTAGCGCCGTCCGCACTGATCGCACGCCAGGGACTGGGGAACGTAAAAGTGAGTGTCAGCGAGATGTCGCTGGAGGGACCAAGCGCGGGAGAAAGTCTTCTGGCAGAAGCGACAGTAAGTCGCGCTCATGGAATTTCTACTGTACTTGAGCTCGTTCTCTCTGACCGGCCTGCGGCTCATTTCGCGCAGCTTTATTCGGGACTTCGAGGTCTTTTGAATTTCCTCGACCGAGGAGCACCGAAAGCTCTCGGCGTTCGAATCTCTGACGGAGGAAACTTTTTTTCCTTCCTTCGTCGATGACGAGCGATCGCACGAATCGTCCCGAAACGTGGACAGCAGATCGCCCGATTGATCCTCGTAGGTATCGTTCGACAAGAGACAAGACTCGAAGTCATCGTCGACGACGCTGGCTTTCGGCGAGATTGGCTCACTCTTGAATGCGATCTGCTCGTTGATCTCGTCCAGCAGATCAATTATCGGCAGGTCCTGATGATCATCCTCCGCTATCATCGCACCGAGAGGATCGCTCGACTTTTTCTCCGCGGCTGGTTCCGACCTCGGTCGATCGCACTTGGACGTTACGCTCCTGTCATCCTGATTCTCAGTATCATTGTCATCGTCATCATCATCCTCAATAATCTTGCGAACATTATCTTGATCGTCATCGAGCTCCTCGTTCTCCCTCGCACGATGGTCGCGGCAGATCTCGTCGGAAATTAATGCGGATTGCCAACCCCCGTCCTCCTCGGCGACCTCCCGGTCTGCAACCAAAGAGGATGGGGGGAGGCTCAGTCCAATACCTTTTCGCACTATACAGACTTCCTTGACATTAAGGTATAGCAGAGACTCAAGAAAAAAAACGTACACACGCACCCGGGGTCTCCATAACTTTTTCATGCATTAAAATATTCAAGTCTCCTCAATCTTACTGATTTAACATAAAAATAATGAAATCGCAAGCTCATTTGATAGGAAAAATAAAAACTACTCGTCTCTCGTTGTTCGTCATCTTTTTAATCTCTCGAAGCTTCGAGCCGCCCAGGACACCCAGTACACACCAAATGAAATCTACTCGAACGTACGATCCAACCCCACGAGCCCTTTGGAATAGGGTAAAAAAGAAAACACATCCTACATTCGAAAATACACACTGAAGCCCTGAATATATACTCGAGTGGGATGTTTGCCCGGTATTTCGCGTTTCCTCTCTTTTTTTTTCATAAGGGGTTGCGCGCACATCCCCACGTGAAGGACGTTGCTCGATCGTTTCGTGGATGTACAAACGAGGTGTATCTTAAAAAGGGTGGCGAATAACGTACACGAGTTGTGCACAGACACTCCAGGATCATCCCACGAGGCGGATCAACGTCGTTGGATGAGACCGAAAGGGTGCGAGAGTTTGAAACGCCGGTGTCGACGATGCTTCTCCTCTGGGAGGGCGACGACGACAGAGAGAGAAACAGAGAGGGAAAAAAAGGGTACAGGAAGTACGACGATAAGGGGAAAAGTTAAAAAGAAAAATCACGTGGGTGATGCGCGATAGCTGATTTAGGGGAGACCGGGGCAAGACGGCCCCCCCGGGGCAAGACGGCCCCCTCAAAAATTTAGTCAAAAAAAAAATTTTTTTTTCTCATGAAAATTTGATTTC
>JAPYYX010000431.1:0-72418 GCA_030522605.1 Cremastinae sp. B BG-2022a | reverse complement strand
CTAAAATTTTGTTCCTTCAACATTGAAAATGTAAAATCAACTAATTTTTCAATAACCAAATTAGTTTGTTTCCATCAACTGAATTTTTTTCTCAGTGTAACATACTCGAAATTTAGGGTCATCTAACATGCATGAGAGAGAACTGACTATCGTAATATTTAGGAATAAATATCTCGATATCTACGTGGTCAAACCTGTTCAACACTCGTATTAAAAATATCTGATTGCAGACAGGAATTATTAGAATGAAAGCAAGAAATCATTTTTTTACGTTTTTAGGTAATTCTCGATGCTTATTTTCAAAAGTTTAAAAAGTTTCAACTCCCTAGTCTTTCAACATCCTCTTAAATTTCGTGTAATATTTTGAGACATTCAGCAAATGGTTCAAAAATCGACTCCATATTTTTAGTGTAAGGTTGGTCAATTCGACATTAGTATAGTCGATCTAGCAGCGTTTTCAGTATTGTCGGTAAGACTGAGAAGAAGTTTTCAAAGTTTCGGAAAAAACATTCAAAATTGTTTTTTCTTTTGGTTGGAAATTTCATATGGATAACAAAAATATCAATTGTTTGGAACAGCAGCAAATAGACAATGGTAAAAAATCCAAGCAATTGCTTTTAATTATGTTTTATTCTATTCGGTAACCTTACTGATTTTATATAGGAATAACCTTTCCGTATTCACATATACTGGTAAAAACACGACTTTGACACACGTATACTTCAAGTCGTAACTCAAAATATGCTATAAACAAAATTATAAAAACTAACTTAAATCTGAAATTAGGGACTGATTAATTTTAAGATAGAAGAACTCGATTGATTGGACATTAATCCATAATCTATTTTATATATTACATGAAATAGATTCAAAATAAATAAAAATTGAAAAAAAGGTCAAAGGATAAAAAAGATTCATTCATAAAAAACCTCAATCAAGAGGTCGTAGACTCTGAAGAGAAGGATGGCAATACGTCTTTTGAAAAGTCTCTCGAGTGAGCGTACTAAAAAAAAATAAAAGGTTTTTTTCGACGTACTATCTCGAAAAGTTTCGTAGACAGCGTGTGAATGAAACTCTAAAGAAGGAGAGAGAGACAAAGACAGATAGAAAATGTAGTTGAAAAAAAAGAGAAAAAAAGAGATGGAGAAACTCACGAGAAAGAGATGAAAAAGGAAGGAAAAAGCGAGAAAGAGATAGAGCGAACGAAAAAAAGCGAGAGAGTCGAAAGGAGAGAGAAGCGGACGTGAAAAGACGCGCGGTGACGGATAAAAGTCAAAAGTAGCGCGCGCGACGAGATAACGCCGAGTCATTGGTTGTAATGACGCGTGCGCGCGGGACGCGAGGCGCCGTGGACGCCCCCTGCGCTCGCCGCCGGCCGGCCAGTCGAGTCCGAGCGCGCCTCGGAGCAACAAAAAAACGGACGAGTTCTCCCTCTCGCTCTTTTCCTTTTCTCCCGCTAAGAGTATCCTGTTAAGAATCCTTACCGAGCTACCGTGAGTTCTCTTTTATCATTCCCAACTAAATAATCATCAAATTTCCACTCGAATATCAACGTTTGATGTAGAATTTATCGAAACATTGTTAAAAAGGTCGCGGTTACCTATTTTTTCGTCTAGAATGCTAAAAATCGCATTTTTTGTCTCAACATTTTCAATCCTACGTGGAAGATACCTTGTACGATGCAAAAGATCGCGAATTTTTGTCCTCGTTGCAGTGACAAAACGAGGATTTAGGCGCTCCCAAGAGGAACAGCGACAGTGTCATGATAAATGAAGTAGCATCGATCAAAGAGAGGTCGCGATAGGTATCTCCTGAATACAAGATAAAGCCAACAATGCGAGTCCTTTATGCGAAAGAAAAAGATGAAGATACCAGAATCTCGAGAGACGTCGAAAAGTCTCTCCGTAGTACCGGAATTATTATAATTACAACAATTTATTGTTACGGGACGCGGATAAACCGTAGCAAGCTGTTTCAACCTGCTCAGAGTCCGTTAAAGTTGAATTGAGCACTTGCCGAGTTTCGGGAACGGTGTCGCCATCTAGCGGAAAATCTTCGTACCCGCTCCAACGGGAAATTGCGCCTCCCGACATCTCTTGGCCGCACGAGCGAAGTTCTTATGCTATGTCGGTAATACAGGGAGCGATCGGTAACGAAGACTGTAAATTTGTTTTTCATATTGCAATTTTCATAAAAATTGTGCATAACTATTGTAGAGAAAAATAACGCAGATAAGTTATCTTCTATTTGAAGTTTTTTCATAATTTCATTCATACATACATTGAAAAAATTAATAGAAATGCGAATAAAAAATCACATGCTTCCGCTTACTTGCGACGTTGAAACTCCTGAGGATTCGTCTTATCGAGGAGGGGGAACGTGGCGCTGCCCCCTTATTACCATAACCGCTTCGCGAGACACGGGTCCCGCCGAGTCGTGACGACCTCGCGGCTTTCCGCGTCCATGGGCAATTCCGTGCAAAATTGACTCTATCGACAAATTTTACTATTCATTCTTCATAATAATTTTAGAGCTTGTTTTCGAATCCTGAAACTTCATCTCTTAATTTTTTAGTATCTTTAATAGATTATTTAAATGATGAAAAAAAATCAAAACAATGATTTCGTTGAAAAAAATGATTATTTGTTTCTATGAATCCGGTAATTCTGATTAGAATATACATACTCTATGAGTAAAATCCAAGTGAAATCCTGTGTTTATTTTGAAATTTATTAATTATCTTTTTGTCAAAAAAAATCACAAAAAATATTTTTTACGTTGCTTTTTTTATTTTCATTAATTTTTCATGAAACCTCCCATGGGATAACAGTTGAGTCTCTTCCGCGAACATTTCGTGCAAATGTTTCACACTCAAACTATCGGTTTTCACACCTCAGAACGAGCGAAAAAAAACTTTTTTTTTTGTAAAAGTGAAGAAAAATGGGAAAATGAGAACGGATGGTTTCACGCGCTCGCCGCGAATTTTCTTATGATGATAAAGTGCGAACCGCGATCTTGTTCACCTTAGGGTAAAGTCGAAGTTCTAATAATTTTTTTTTTCATTTTCTACAGAACCGAGATGAGTCTCAGTCACGTGATATTTTTTCTTTTCTAACACGAAAAAAATGTAATATTAAACTATTCTTTTTTATGGATGGGGGATGAATTCATGAATTTTTGTCATTATAATTTGCCTTTATTGATATTTCTACGTCCCATCACCTCCCATACAGACGAATTCTCAAAAAAATAAACGAGAAAAATAATCAGCCGAGTTTCTGGCTGAAACGAAATTCCAATTTTTTCTTCCTTCGATTTTATACACTTCTTTCAATTTACATTTTGTAAGCCTCCGGTTTCAGTTCTCTTGTCTCTCTGCCAAATTTCGTTGTCGATACTGAAAAATGTATTTAAAAGGAAAATTTTTCACGGGCACTCCAAAAAATTTTGATATTTTATTGACAAATATATGAGAAAAAAAATAGTCGAAATGTTTCATGTTTTATATTTACTCATCGGATCCAAATCCGTTTTTACGATTGGTGTAGGCGGCAAGGGTTCTCCAGAGTTCTGGTGGTCCTTCGATTGCCAAGGGAAAATGCGCCCAGCTGGGATCGTCAATTGCGACGCTTGGAATGTTCATCATTCTTTTCATTGGCTCGTTTAGATCATTCATGTCATCTCCAATATTGTCATTCGACTAAAAAATTTTTTTAAATTTATTTTCTATCGATTATTTTTTTACATTAATTTATTTCTTTTATTTAATTACCACTGTGAAACCACCGCGTTTCCCAATCCTAGGAATATGTTTTGCCGTCTTGAGGAAATAATCCTCGAATCTTCCGCTTCGTCCAACCCTTGGAATATTTTTCGCGATTTTCAAAAAAAACGCTGGTACCTCGTCGGCCTCTACGATTCTCGTATTCGTGACGACGAGCATAACGCCAAGAAAAATCGCTTGAATTAAAAAATAATAATCAAGGAAAGTTCAACATTAATTTCATTTTTTCATTCTGATGTATTGTTTAAAAAATTATAAAAATGTCTTACCGAAAGCCGTGACGCAAGAATGTTGATAACTCATTTTTAGCACAATTAATTCAACCTGTCAAGAATTCGAATGGGTAAAAATTTACATGGATTCACCTCATAATTGAAAATTCATTTAAAAAGTCATCATTTAAAAATTTCGAAAATCCCCGTTTAAATATTTAACACAACTAACATTTGAGAAAAATTTATTCCCGATGTTGCACTTGCAAGGATTCACGACGTACTGAGATTATATATTTTTGATAAAATCTTTTCCATCTCAGCTACTTGAGAGAAAAGAAATAAATAAAGGTCTGTTTGCTATGCTTTTCTAGTCTTTAGCACGATTTTACACCTACGATCAAGACTCCATTTATAAGAAATAAATAAAAATTTTCCACGTGACGTTTCATAAAAATGAAAAAAATTAATTTTGAAATAAATATAAATGCGAACAATTAAATTTACTTAAAGATTATTAAAATTAAAACAAAATACCTGTCAATGGCTTAATAAGAACTGAGTAAAATATCGTGACTTCGCTTCTTTTATATCGTATTCAATTGGCAATTAAACATTTTGATCACGAAATAAGAAAAAAATGGGAGAAAAAATAAATAAAATCTAAATTCAAATGCCAGTGAAATCGATCATGTGGGTTTTAAATGTTTCTTTTTTATGTGAATACATCACTAAGTGCTGTCGATACTCGTAGAATACAGGTCGGGGCCCTTATATTTATCTACCAGGTGAAAAATACGTGTCTCAATTTCGAAATAAATCTGATTCTAAGGTTTTATTCAACTGATTACATTTTTTGAAATAAAAGGAAAAAAATATGTTTAGATAGGTTAAAAAACAGAATATGTGTAAAATATATTTTTCAATGATGAAGAATTTAAGGAATAACAACAAAACTTTCGAGGCTTAAAATAAAATTAATCGTAAATATTCCAATGCTCAGATAATTTATTTCCATAAATTTTATTCCACACAATTTGCGAGTGATTCCAAGCAGATTAACATCTTTTGTTTACATTCAATTATTAATTACAATGATTCATTCCTCCAAAATATAATTTGTTGATTAGAAATACACGATTTAATTACAATTTTATAGGTTTCATAGCACAGTGGTCTGCAAAATGATTAGTAAAAAAATGAGTAGATTTGTCGTTTTCTTCATATTCGAATCCTGATAAAAACGTCTCCAGTTGTTATTTTATTCTCAGTTGGTATCCTGATGGACGAGCCAGGCGCTGCAAGCTTCACTCGCGACCTCGCACATGGTGCTCAAGGTGCGACTGATCACCTCGTAATCTGTCGAAATTTGGTCTATTGAAAGATATTTTGGTAGTTAATTGAAAAATTAGTACCCAACAGAAAATATTGATGAATTTTTGCAATTAATTTGAAAATAAAAAATTTTAATTTAATCATTTCTATTAATATTATTTATATTTAATTATCTAGCTATTAATTATTAATAAAAATAATTGAAGTAATATGTTTCTTACCCGTGACTGTGCTTGATCGTTTGCCGAAAATGCTTCCGTTAAAGGGCGGTTTCCTGTAGGTTGCTTGAACGAAAACGCTGGCCACGACGAGCACAACAACGACGAAGACGATTTTGTTGAAAGCCATTTTTGATTTTTATCAAGAGTTGCTTCGTCGACTGCTGAGGAACGATGTCTCTTGTATGGAAGACGAGATTACTCTGAATGCAAAACGAAAAATGTCGGCTTATATACGGCTCGGGAAAAAGATTTGACAAATTTGAATGTCCGTTTCAATGAATTGAACATTAGTCGCAGCAGTTCGACCAGTAAAGAATGAAATAAATCCTGAAACCGATTTCTTCGATGTCAACGAAATATGCTTTAAAAAAATGGTCTAGCAATCCCGCAAAAATGAAAGAGAAAATGCACGTAATTGATCATTTTTAATTTAAACAGAGAACAATTGTTTTACTTACATTGTTGTCGACACGGAGCACAATGTAGTCAGAAGCGCACTGTGACATCCTGGATGAAGGATTCTCCTTTTATAGGTGAGAAAACCCATATGCGATTTTTTTTCCCATAAAAAATAGTGTGGTGAGACTTGATGAGAAAGAAAATGGAATTTTCTTCGCTGATTGTCTTTTTACACAAGGGAAATAGGCGACAATGAAGTTTCCTGGCAAGAGCTTATTTGCTATCGGAAAATACGCTTATTGTAGCCTGAGTAAAAAAAATTGTCAATCAAAAGTGACTAAAACTAATAAATGATAAATTCAATTATTTATAACAATCAATAACCAAACTTGTGTACGATCGGCAATTTAGGAACACGTTTCATCGACAATCTGGTCGGTAATGTAGGGATGATATCAAAATCTCGACTGACGGTGGTAATTTAAGATGCGATGATAATTTTCACTATGGAACCTGTATTGGGTTTCAACTCCTTGTCAATAAAAACCCACCGGTAAGTTAGATAGCGGTAGTTATCCAGCTGAGACGGTACAAGAAATTGTTTGTGGCGCCATCCGATGACTCAATTCACTGGTCAATTATCGACGCATCCGTCATTGAAGATTTCAGACTTCAAGGTTTGACCATAAATCACTATATTATCAGACGTCGAAGGACTAAGAATTCCGTTAACAAAAACTTTTAAAGTCGATAATATTTCTACCAGAAATTAGTAACTTTGTATCTATCATTGCGGAAACTTTAATTGAAATCACACCACCGAAAAAGTCAAAAATAAATGGATGGAATAAGGAATGTGTTAAACTCATACGAAAGAGAAGAACTGCCATTCTAAAATTCAAATTCGACAAGTCGAGAGATGACTCTATTAAATTCAAAGTAGCAAAATCACAAGCTAGAGTAGATCTCAGAAAAACTAAGAAAAAAAACTCTAAAACTTTTTGTGAAAGCCTAACGAGATTCACAAATCCCACTTATGTCTGGAAGAAAATTAAAAACTTTAAAAATAGATTAAATTATAAAGAGAATGCACACGAATATGATGATAAAAAAAGTGTTAACGATACTATTAACAAGCTGTGCCCACCATGGGTTACAGCACCAGCTCCCTGTTTTGACAAACCACATATTGGAATTATCCAATGATATACGCGCGTCAAGATCATTCCCTAATCAATGAAAAATTAAAACTACTGGGTAGTTTTAATTTTTCAACTCTGTTGAATTCATCCTATATAACATGGACTCTAGAAACCTTCACTCATTTCGAAAAAATTATCGCTAAAACTAAAATTACAATCTAAAAATGATGCTCAATAACGCAAAAATTACATACCAAATTAACTCCAGAATGTAACTGAGAAATTAGAAAATACATCTATACAAAATATTAAAAAAACTTTTTAATCATGTTTAAATATCTTTAAATCAATTTTAACTTGTTTCATGTACCCAAAAATTCTACCGAATGCTAGAAGATAAGAACTATCATTCCTACACATGTATATGGCAAAACAGTCCTTACAACTCATTTACCAACGTAGCATGAAGAAGATAGCATAAGGTAAACTGAAAGTAGATAACTAGTAAAAAAAAGTTATTGTACCATAAGTCGACTACACTACCATGTCGGAAACGTAGTTTTTTCTAAGTGGTGAAACAATTATCATGAGAGCTTATCCAAAATAAAGAGTTACTGAAATTTTACAGGTAAGTTATCGATGCAAGTTGAAGAGCTCAGAATGTTGATTTTCACTTTTAAGTAACTTACAATTAGATAAATAAGGTATTTAAAAAATGTTTGATGTTGAGGGCAACGTGATGCTACGATCTGGAGTGGAATTATGTGCACGATCGAATACGATATGAATATTATACTCGTATAATTTTTTTAACCCTTCGTACCTGTTTTCTTTCGTATGAACGACATGACCGTTGTGATGAGAGAAAATCTCACGCTATTACTCAAGCGCCAAAATCGAAATTTCTAATTTGCGCAGGGGCGAAATTTTAAATTTGATGAAATGATGTAGTGTAAAGTATAGTTATAATATATTTTATTGTGGTATTTTACTTTTATTAGTAGAAAAAATTATCACTTTTAATGGCACTAATTAAAAAATAGTAGCATTTTTGGTTAGAAAATATTATCACAAAAATTTTTATTCATGCCAATTATTCATTGTATTTAAAAACGGCCACTGAAAGCTACGGAAATAACCGAAGTATAACGTAGCCATCCGAATTCCGAATTTTTTTTGTCACCGACTTTACTGAAGAGATAAGAGAAATTCTCACAACTGTTAAAAAATGTTTTTTTAACTTTATAATTTTAAGTTTTTAAAAATATCTTATTGACTATCCTATAAAGCATAAAATTCTGAGATGGTAAACAAATTTTCAAGTAACCATTCCATTTGAAATTAAAGAGAAAAAAAAGTTTTAAAATGCGTGTGAGAGATTCTCTCTACGCAACGGGTACGAAGGGTTAACGAGGTTCTCTCTCTATATCGAATAATTGAACATGAAAAATTATGATATATTCTTTTCGATCAGAAGAATGGCGCCTGGGTTCAGTTGTTGATGAGAATTCATCGATTCATTAACAAATTTGTTTTTTACGAAATCTAGTACTTTTGCTTTAGATTGTTTTTAAAGTTGGCGACCACGAAAATAAAAATAAAAAAGTGAAAAAAACAGGGTTTTCTTTTTCACTGTCTTGACGTTTCATATCGGCCTTGTCATTGCTTGACATGAAAACACTATCGGGTTTTTAGATATTCATATATTCATTGAGCAATATAAATATTGCACAATATTAAAATTTAAGTACACATACAGATATATTTGTTTATTTACAATTATAATTAACGCTTACATGAAACTTATTTACACACAATTATTACATCGCAAAGAAATATTATCGTGAAGCAAATACATATTAAGTGAGTCCAGAGTCGTTTCAGACCGCTGTGCATTCGAGCCCTATAAACTACTTTTTTATTGTCGCGTCACAACTGTTTTTGTTTATTTTTCTCATCTCGTTTCAAATATATCTCGTGAGCTCAATTAAATTGTTTATTGCACAAATATTCAACCAGCCTTTATTCCAAAAATTAAATATTTTTTCAAATATATTATTCATTATTACTAATATGACTTATTACCTATAATGATTAAAATTAATTAAATCTACTTGTTAAAAAAACAATTTTACATAATTCAACGAGTATAAGCTCGATTTTAAGCCCTATTGATCTTAATTTAATTAAGAATTGAGATTAACTAATACATATTTCTCTTTTTTGTCATTTTAAGAGAAATTTCGATGCAAAAGTTTGGGAAGACATTGGATTTTGTTCGTTCACGATTTCAAAATCATGTTTCGTGTAAAAAGCTGTATAATTATATTACTACTATTATTATTTATCTAATTATCAGTAATTAAATATGTAGATAGTTCGTTTTCACTTATATATTTATTATGGAAGCTTTTTTCTCTCCTCCACTCTCTCAATCTCTCATTCAATCAATCACTCAATCAATCAATCTTCTCTCCGGAAATTCGCAAAGTAAATACATCATTGTACGAACGTCAATTATTGCATAATACACTTATCGTCCACCGTAGAAGTAACGTGACATTTTTTCTTAATATTTTTATATAATTACGAATCCAAGAATTTTGTGATAAATGGGAAAATTTCTTAAGCCTAAGGTTATAATCTCTGATCAGGAAGAACGCAATTCGAAGTCAAGCTTTTTTAATGTAAAAAAAAAATTTTTTTAAAGTTTGTTCGAATTTTAGTTTTTTTTGAAAAATGGTCGTCTCAATCAACAAACTTGTAAAAAGCCAGCGTTTTTATAGAAAACAGAATGAAAATAAAAAAAGCTTACAACTTCTATCGGATATGTCAAGATTCCCTCCAAGGTCGTTCGAACCGACAGTCCGGTTTTTTGGCCTTTTTTTATCCATTCTAGTCCATAGATGAATTTTTCAGGTTTCGACAACTCCAAAGTCCTCCATTGTTTGTTTCCTGGAGCCTTTTTCCTTGAATTCTCGATTGGGGGATGTCAAAATTTGACATTTCTGACCTCGTAACCTCGGTCTCCACTCCCGGTGGGCATGGAGAGTCAACATTTGATTTCCGCCTCTCATCAGGAGCCTGGAGAGGATTCAATAATGATGTCGTCATCCTGGAAGCACCAGAAGATGTTTTTCCCAATTTTTCCCTCCAACGAAGATTTACGAAAAATGTTTTATCAACAATTTTTGATTTTTCTCTCATTCATAACTCCAAAGATTTCGTTGTTTTTTTCGGAGAATTCGGTCGAAGAGGTTTTAACGTAATTTGTCAATTATTTCATGTTTTTCTTCAAATTTTGTTATGATATTGAAAATTTGTTATGAAATTTGACAGTAGGTGTTGAAGAAATTCGTCAAAACGTCGAAAAAAATGAAACCATTTTTTAAAATTTTTTTCGAAAATGTTTTTCAAAATTTTATTTTTTCGATATTGTTTTTTTTATCGAGTTTTTGGACACTTCCGGTTTGGACTCGATGACCCGAAGGCCACGAAGGCCGTGGGTCGACTGGACTCCAGGCTCGGGGTTGTCTTCCTCGCCCCCTGGGGGCGATTTCTCGACTCGTTGACGCATGCCCGCATCGTCTTGCCCGCCCCCTCAGAGCTTTTCCGATGTGCATTCGCTCATGAGACCCGGCGCTCCATCTTTCTTTTCATCAGCTTCCCTAGACCCAAGACGTCATCCCCCATGAGAAATCAATACCGCTGAACCGCAACATTCGTTCTTCTTTTTTAAATATTTTTCCACTTTATTTACACTAACATTTCTCCTTCCTCATCACACCTTTAATATTAATTAGCAGCGTGAAATGAAGTACAAGCAATTCTTGATTGATCAACGAGTAAAAAATGTTCACAAACATTTCGAATTCTCTGTCATTTTTTTGCCATTTTGAAATTATCTGCTTCATATTTTTGAGTTGCTAAAAAAAATCATCAACAATGAAGTGAAATTGTTCAATAATCCATAAAATGATTTCATGATTTACACGATTTAGAGCCGAAAATAATGTCCAAAGTGTAATTAAGGTACGTTTTGTGACGAATCACCTGATGCCAACTGAATTGATCTACGATTGTAAACTTGCTAGAAAAATTTAATATGAAAACAGTAAACTTGAGAATTCTACTTTTTGCGAATTTTACTGGTGCCAATTGTTACTTTGGTGTACGGTTTAAGGATTAAAAAATTGAAGAAATTGAAAAAAAAAAGAAAAAGAAATTAAAAAAGAAGAAAAGAAAAAAAAAGAAAAAAATATACTTGAAATTTTAGAATTTTTCGGTTTATGAAAAAGTCCTCTAAGCCATAAATTAATATTATCAACTCAAATTAGATTTTGCATCTGCCTAGAAAACAATTTTTGTAGCTTTAAAGCAAAAAGATAAAAAATGTACCTACTTCAAAAATCAAAATCAAAAGCTCGAGAATGAAAAAAATTTAATTTTTTGAATGTTTTTCATCTTGCTCCAATTTTAT
Source organism: Cremastinae sp. B BG-2022a (assembly GCA_030522605.1). Lineage (NCBI taxonomy): Eukaryota > Metazoa > Arthropoda > Insecta > Hymenoptera > Ichneumonidae > Cremastinae sp. B BG-2022a. The sequence goes on along the minus strand of JAPYYX010000431.1, from coordinate 60,845 downwards.
TCCTAATACTCAATTTTTATTCGTAATTGTACTTAGCTTGGAAAGATACAAATAGGAAAAATGTTTACTAAAAAAGTTTGATCGGATAATTCCTTCCGACTTGCGCCGTGAAGTTAATGAAGATTGAATTTTCAACGAGACTGATTGTCGATAAACTGACAGCGGTCGACTGAGCTCGACTGATTGGAATCGACGTGCTGGTCGTTTTGCTATTTTCTCTGATCCTCAGTCCGACTTTAAGCCCTTTTCCATAAATAAACTCCCTTTTGAAAAATAAAGAAAAAAGCTCTCCATCAAAAATCAACACTGATAAAATGTTTCTTAAATAACAAATACATTTCTAAAAACCACGAAACAATAAAAAAAAACTGGCAAAATGTTGTGTCACGAATCGATACATGGGATCACTTTTTTTATTTACAATCGTCCATTTTCATCCCTTAACACGTGAAATCTCAGCTCGATATTTGGACGCGACCCAAAAAATAAGAAAGCCTTCGGTGACAAGTCAGGAAACGAGAACTCATTTTTTGTCTCTTCCAAAGAAAATAGAAAAAGGAAAAAAAGACGAAAAAAATTGGACAGTCCCATTTTATTGTCTATTTACGTTGATTTGTTTGTTTAAAAAACTATGACTCTCAACTTCCAACATTACAAAAATTTATATTGATGCCTGATAATGGGTCTCTGAGCATTATTAATGATTTCCAAATATTTCTATACGGGCTCATAATGAAAATTTAATTTTTTCCCAATTTTATATAAATTAATAATAATAACAATTCAAAATAATTATTCTTGACGCTTTTAATTTACTAACTAAAAGATTTACTAAATAAAAAGTTTACTAAGCAACTAAAGGAGCGAAAAAATATCCGATTCGATAATCAACTACCTTTATTCAATGTTTAGATAGATTATGATGACTATACAATCAACTAGTTACGTTCCTGGCATGAACATTTGTCCTTTTCGCCGTTTTCGCGCGTAGTGTGGGAGAGCCTTATTGATTAAATTCCATCGAGGTCGGCCATTTTGTAAAGCTTCGCTATTGGCCGTCGGCCATTTTGTCCTCGTCCTCCCTTCGGAGGGAGCATTCGTATGTATACGCTTTTGAGAAAAAGCAGAAACCCCGGCGATGAGCGGTTTCTCTGCCCGCCACGGAATCCGATTCCACCAAGCGCAAGCGTCCCGAATTTCCCTCCCACATTCGCATCGAATTTCGCCTCTAAATCGCCCACGGAGTCTCTCTCATTACCCTCTCCACTATTTTTGCCCTTTTCTTCTTTTCTTTTTCTCTCATGCCGCGGCTGGACTCGAGCTTTTTTCATCTCGAGACTGCTCGAGGACATTTGGCTCAGTCGGTGCACATTTTTTTTCATCTTGACGAGTACACGAGAAAAATCGATTTTTCGGATTCTGATGAATTTTTTGAAATTTTTCGATCAATTTTTCGTGAATGACAATTTTTAGAATTTTTTTATTTGAACTTTGAAATTTTTGAGGAAATTGTTATTACTGGATTTTATAAATTTGTGTGAGTATTAATGAAAAGTTCGATCCATTTTCATTTTGATATTTGACTCAATAAAAAGAATGATAAAAAAAGATGTAAAATCTGCAATAATTTTTTTATCACTCGATAAAAATTGATTTTTCAATTTCTGATGACTTTTCTCGAGCTTTTTGAAACAGTTTTTCAACATGGAACGATTTTTTTGATGTAATTAAATTTCGAAGCATCAAATTTCAAATTTTTTATGATTGACGTTGTTCTACTTTTTTCTTATCAAGTTTTAAAAAAAGAGTATCACGTTTGACCTATTTTCGTCTGGAACGCGACAACGATCTCACGCGTCCCTTTGACCTTTTGTCGATGATAAATAAAAAAGAGAACAAGGACGGACGACGCCTTTATTCTTTTTTCACTCCCACTCGGCTTTATTGTCGCAATCTTGCGTATACTCGACGATTGTGCCGAATCATTCGAGTTTCAAATGTCACGGAAAAAAAAATTGGAGAAAAAACCGACCAGCGAAAAATCAAAATTGCACACAATAAAATTACATCCCACGCAACGTCATTTATACGAAAAAACGAAATTCACACTAATAGATATCAAATAGAAAAAATGAACCAAAAATTTCGCACAATACGATGAAATGATACATTCACGGAACGCATAACAAACCACACCAAAACTTAATCCGAGATATATTTAATAATAAACTGGGCAAGTATTTTTTTCGAAATTTTATTCTCAATATTATCGTACCCTGATTGCATTTTTATATATTTATAAATTCATTGCTATATTTTTTCCAATAAGTTTAATTATTATTTAGCAGATTTATCATGTTATGACAATCTAACTACTATTTACCGTAATACTATGAAAAATGTACTTGCCTCCTTTTTTACACCATCTTGATGGTGTTTTTGCGAGTATTACAAATATATTATAGATCAATTTGATGAAATATACGGATTCTTGGGTCGAAAGACCTAGATCGATAGATAACAACCTCCATCAATAAAGCAATTACTACTACTACTGCTACTACTACTATAATTATATTAAATAACAACTTACAAAAAAATCATGAAATTTAAAAGCTTTTTTGAAAATTGTTATTGATCACGACTGCACCTATTGCACGTGAACTCAATTATCCATAAAAACCATTCATTAACGTGTATTAATTATGACATAAGGGGAACGAAAAAACAAAAAATAAGAAAATCATTTGTTCTTAAAAAAAATTTCGACGATATACAAGAATCGTGGACTGAAGGACTGCAGTCGATGACATACATATGCTAATCATCTGACATGGAAGCGGGATTATCGTCTCATGGCGACGATAGGGGTGCAATAATGATTGTAATAATTGTAATTTTCCATTAAAAGCGCACCTTCCTCGTAATTGGAAAATTTGCCACCAGATGTCATGTTGATTTTTGTCAGATCTGAAAATGTACCAGGATGTAAATAAAAGGTAAATTCTGCTACTATTTGTTATTGATTTATTTAAATAGTAAAGGACACAGAGATTCATCTGATGCAGGAAAAAACGAATATGAAAAAGAACCGGTTGAAAGTTAATTGGAGTCGTCGTTTCGAAAATCCTTGATGGCGAACCTAAAAGGATCTTTATGTAGACCTGGGGTTAATTGTTCCCAGGGGTGGGTTTAATTATCCTCGTCTGGAAATTTATTCACGGAAATCTCACAGACGTCATAATCCGGCTAATTTTCCCGGTTGCCCAGGAACCGTAGTCAAAGCTTTGTGAAGACTATAGGCAAATTCACCGAGAGAAAAATAGGAAAAGAGATTAAAAAATGCAGAGAGTGAGAATAATGCAAACGACATTATGTACAGAATTATATTAATATAATATAATATATAATTAAAATAATTCTGGTATAAAAATATAATAATCAGAACTATATGTTGATATAATTCTGTACATAATATCGTTTGTATTATTCTTAGTATCATTCTGTATATTCTATATTCAAGTGATTCTATATTTGAATGACTAAAAGATCATATCAAAATCAATTTCAGTATATACCATAAAAAATGCAAATAATTTTGATTATATGGTTTATCTACAAACCGATAATTGTTGTCAATAATGTGGTGGGTGAATAATTAAAGGATAAAAAATACTAAAAAAATATTACTAACCCTTCGTTGTCGCCCTTCCCTGGTGAAACACGTTTGTCCCACATGGACCAAATTGATCCAGTCCATTTTTTAAATTCCTTTTGTACAAAATCTATCAGGTGGATGGCCATAACAAATTCATAGTTGTACTTCAACTATTCTATAATATGTGCAAAAAACTGATTTGCCAAAAATCGAATGGAACACGTTTAAAAAATTACGACTTTTGGAAGAAAACTTGTCATGAGTACTATTTTACTCCAAAAAACATAGCTTCGACAGTTTTTAATTTTGTCACTCATTTCTACACCACATATGCACAAGATATGCTTCATTATGAAAAAAAATATTCTCTTAAAGTAAGTTTCAGAAAACTTGCATAAAAAAATAATGTATAAAAGTGAACACTGAGTCATTTTTACCCAGTATGACAAAAAAGGGTTAATATAATATTAACCCAAATTTTTTGCAGTTGTTCCGAGTTCACGAATATGAGACACTAGAAAAATAGAAGAAGCTGCAGACGAAATCACGGTGGAATTGAATCAATTAGCATGATGAAAAATTGTTTATTCTTTCCTAGACGTAGTTTTCTTGATAAAAAGAAAATTTTCAAAATTAAAAAAAAACATCTCGAAAAAAATGCTCTCGAAAAATGGAAAATAAATGAGGATAATGTGAGAGGGTGATGAACAAGGGGTGTATTTGGGTGGTTGGTGATTGGTGAGAGCGGTTGACGCCCAGTCGAATCACGTGACTGTGGCTGGATGCGGCCACGCCCCGTGACGAGGGGTTGAAAAAACGGGAATCCTCCCTGCTCGATGGGAGGCTAAGTGGGTCAAGCAAGCTTTCCGCCTGGCCCGGAATCGCGCACCGTGTACTAGGTGTTGGCCCGTCCGAAACTGCAGTCCCGTCAAAACCATCCCCGGCCGAGCCACCGAGTCGCCCAGTCGACGAGTCGCGCCTTCTCTCCGTTTTTCAAACATTCGTCGATTATCTTTGCCCATTAATACAATAAATTCACTAAAATTTCATTCGTCCAAAGTCTGTTATTTGATTTTTTTCGAAATTAACGAGACATTCGTTCAGCAAGTTCATCAATAATTCACATGAAAAAGTAACAAAAATCAAAACCACGAAATATAATTGAGACTCACGTAAAACCATCAAAAACATTCAAAATCATCTAAACCAGAAAAATCGTCGTATCGAAAATACAAAAATTTATCAAAAAATCAAAATATCGAGAGGTTAATATCAAGGCGTGAAAAATCGTTTAATAAAATCTAAAAAATCTTTCATCGTTGAAAACTACGCCCCGTTTTCGACGTAGAATAATCCACGCTTTGGGAAAGTAACAGGTAAGCCAAAGAATCCAGAATTCAACCCCTAGAATTAAAATTTAAAAAAAATGTTTTCGAACCTTCAAATTCTTCTTTGAAATGGATTTTTTTAACTTTGCGCTTATAACGTTTTTTGTTCTAAAAATGTACGTAAAAGTTGCGCTTTTTTGAAAAAAATAGCATGTGACAAATATTTTATTTATTTTTATTTATACAGTTTTTATTTTTCATTTAGTTTTTAAATTTTCCTTCATTTCGCATCGTGCATTCATTTCGCATTTTCGTTCATTTCAAAAGGAAGTGTAGAAATTTCTTTTTAAAGAAATAAATTGCAGGAACTCGGGCATCAATTTCTTCAAAAGCAAAAGAAAAGATATATATTTAAAAAACGCTGTCCATGTTTCTTTGGTCTCTAATCCCTCTATAAATTATTTATTGCCGAAAATAATTATTGTTGAAGATATGATGAAATGAATTTCAACAATGACAATGTGGCAGATGTTTAAGCAAAATTGTCAGCCCGAGTGACTGAGAGCGAAATTTGCTTTTTTGTTTCCCCCCATATTGTTGATTGTTGTAGGCCCCGAAGGCTCACTCCAGAGACATGGACAATGTGCAAATGATCGGCACTAAAATCAGCGCGATCAAGGAATACTTATATGTAAGATTTGGATCTATCATCTCATTTGTTTCACTCATTTATCCATTTATTCGTTCGATATTTAACTGAGCATGGAGAAATGTTGAAAAAAAATGTTATTCTTGAGTTTTTATAGAATGTTCAAATTATTTTTTGTTTTTTTTTGGTTCAAACTTTTTTTTTATTGACGCTTTTTTTATACGTAATACTAAATGTCAAGAATGAAAGTGATTTGAATAATTATTTAAATAGATGAATAAATTTATTTAGCTATTTTAGAATGAATCGATTTTTTTAAATTGCAGAATTTTGCACGGACGCACTCTCCGACGAGACTGATGAGTTCCGAAAATACGTATTCCCTGAGCAGGGAACACTGCAACCTTAAATATTCCGGTGAGTTGAGAGGTTTTGATATTAAAATATGGACAAATGCATGTAAAACAAATGAGAAATTGAAAAATGATAAAATTTCAATGGAATTTGGCGACGATGTTCTTTCAATTATAGATGTCACATAATTAAGGACCCGTTTATTCTAAAATTTTTTTCATTGAGAAAATTTTTGATTAATTTCAATTAAATTTTGAATGAAATAAAATATTCACATTTCTGGCAAAAGAACTTAAAAATTTTATTAAATTCTTATTATTTTCATTTTTACTACCGAAACACTTTAATATGTTATAAAATCAACGAAGCCAACAAAAGTTTTGCTTTAAAATAATATTTTAGGATGAAAATAAATATCGAAATTTCATACCTCATCCAAAAAAATTCACCCAAAAAATAGCTTGCGATATCTCAAACAAAAAATACTAAAACATTTATTTAAGGCCCGAAATTTAAACAAAAAGATTTCTTATCTCACAGCGACAGTTCGATAGTTCTCGTAGCCAAAGAGTTTGAGATTTTCGATAGTAAGGGAATTTCGAACCCTTTTTTTCGAGGGCTAAATATTTGGCGAGTCGAGGAAGGGAGAGAGAAAAATTCCCCTGTGGCGTGTAATCTGTCCTCAGCCACTCGTCGGATCGGTCTATAAACACGCGCGCACGCATAAACACCGATTTCGTCGAGCCAATCTCACGAAAATCCTCCATTATTATGCACCCTTGGAGTCCTCGAGACCATTCTTGTTTAAGTTAAATTTTTTTTTCGAATATCAATTTAAATTTTGAGTCTATCTTCTCCCATATTTCAATATGCTCATATCAGTAAAATGGTTGTGAAGGAGTGGAAATATTTTTTCCCTAGCGAAATCTAAGTTCAAAAAAATCGAAAAATTAAAAAAAAATTAAAAATTACAGAACTTTAGTAGGATTTTTAAAAAATTGATTTTTTTATACACACAAGTGATCTCTAAATATTTACTCGAAAATCGAAAAATAATATTCATTTGAAATCTTTTGGTTACAAACTTTGAGACACAAATTTAAATTTTAAGTCTATCTTTTCAACATATGCTCAGTACAATTATTCTCAATAAATGGAAAATTTTTTCTCTCGTAGACTCCAAATATTCATTACAAAAAACGTTAAAAATTAAAGAACTTTTACTAGAATTCGTGAAAGAATTTTTTTATATAGCGACCTCTAAATATTTATTTAAAAGTTTTAAAAAATATCCAAACTTTTCACATTGTTTGCTTGGAAACTTTGAGATCATTTTCAAGTCAGTCCTTCCTCCTTCGATAAAAATTTCGCGTAAACTGAATGGAAAAAAGTACAGAGATTAAGCTGTCTCTTACTCACGGCTGAACTATAAAATATCCGAGGAGTAAAAATCTCCCTCGACTCTACTTTCCATTACCGCGATCCGGAGGATAAGCGAGCCAACATCTGCCCGAAGACTTATACGTATACAAAAAGGGGAAGAACGTTTTTCTTTCCTTATTTTTTTCCTTTCTCTTTTCCCTCGACGTTTTTTCGCCACTCAATCTTCTCGCGAAATCCCGATACACTTTGACCGCATTTTTCTCGTCCGGATATTCGCATCGAGGGATGATAAGGAATATAGAAAAAAAGGAAAGAGAACCGCAGATGACGAAGGGTCTATTTATTTTTCAATTTTTTTTAGATGGGAAAGAAAATTGAAGAAAAATTCGAGGAATGTAACGAAAAATGGTAAAATAATGATAAAAAATAATAAATTAATTCGTCGAGCTGATAACTTCGTGGGATTTGTTGCAAAAATATCGAGGATGGTGTCATCCCACCAAACAAGTGAGAGTGTGTCAGGATAGGTCTATACTTTCAATTGTTTGATGAGGTGAAATCATTCCAAGTGCGCTCCGCTGACGAAAAATAATTGCAATTATGATAACGTGGTAAGAATATTGGAAAATTGCAACTGTCAAACGCAATTACTTCAGGGTTAGCACCAGTTCAAAATATTCCAAAAAACATCCTTTTATTTAGCTTAATATATTTTTTTAACCTTGCTGTGGAGCAAAAATTGTTTAACCAAACAATATTGTTTTAAATTCATTTTATTATTTATTAATTGTCATGTAGATAATTTTTTCATCATTTTGTACACGTTTCATGAAAATTGCCCCAGCACAACCATTTCTTAATTTATTTGCGTGAAAATTTTTTATAATGCACCTAAATATATGTGGAATAACTCCTTTGAGTAATATTTTCTTTTCATATTTTCTTGTTTTTAAAAAAAAAACTCGCAAAAAATGCGAATTTTTGAGCTGTTATGCAGTGTTACCCCTTAAATATTATTGTATAGACAACTATGTGAATATTACATAATTAATAAAATACTATAATTATATTGGTTAGGACTAAAATTTTTTATTTTTTATTTATTCTTAGACATTCTACCTCAGAATGTCGAAGGCTTTCCAGCCTCGAAAGAGTTCCTCATGAAGGTGGTCGACATCCTGCTCGACTACATAAAGGCGAGCAACGATAGAAACGCAAAGATCCTTGATTTTCACCATCCATCGGATATGATGCAACTTCTGGATCTCGAAGTACCAGAAACCGGAGTTTCGTTGCAACAACTTCTGTTGGATTGTTCGACGACTCTGAAATATCAGGTCAAGACTGGTGAGTCGAAAATATTTTTTAAAGTGACGTTTAAGGAGGTTCTGTCGCTTCACGCTAGTCAAATCAGGAACTGTTTTTTCGCGTTTCCAAATGGAACTGAATTGAAGTCAGTGAAATGTCAACGAAATGATACTTTTATGAGTGAATAATTCTCTCAGAACTTCGGTAACTGTATTTTTTTATGTAAGAATCTTGATCCTTATAATCCAAGGAATTCGTGAAATTTTTCAGATTACCGAAAAGTTGAATCTAAATACATTTTTTCTTCATTTTACGAAAGTATGGTAACCATTTCTCAAATGGCTCTAGCTTTCATTCTTTTTTGGACAAGTTCATTCTTACTTGTTCAGTCGACAATGCCACGAAAATTTCGACATCGAGGAACTGATGTTATGTCCTTTACTGCCAGAAAAATTCCATCGCTAAAGTTCATTTTGGAAATTTAGACGATACCTCTTTAAGTGTGCTCCGTCGGAGAGAATCCTTGTACAGTGTCACTGTGAATATTCAATTTTAAAAAAAAATTCACGTCGTTCTCTTTTCAACAGGGAGTAATTTGATTCTCTTTTTTTTTCAAAAAATTGTACAATCAACTATTTTGTGATTTGTATCAAACATGTGGTTAAAGGTATAATATCTAAGGAAGTACTATCGGTTTTAGACCTACCGTTAAGAATTTCACGAAACTTGGCATATTGATACCTTATAATAAGAATATGAACCAGTTAAATTTTCAAAAGGTTTCTGAGAACGGAAAAATATTTATTAAAATTACAAAATACATGCTTTTAAGGTGGCTGTCTGGTGACAGTATTAGTTAAAATCACAATTAGAAAAAATATATAGAATTTTTGACAATTTTTATCAAATACTTACATCTAAATTATAATAACGACTTTTAATTATGTTTTCATAATTATTTTATGAAAATATAAAAATCATTGATTATGAATAATAGTTTTTAATATGTAAAGTGACACAAAAGTTAACGTGGTCGGTCCGAAACACTCCTAACCTATACGTACCGTCAAAATCGTGTAGTCAGGGGTGAATGAAAATACTATGAAAAATATCCTGCTTCCCATACAAAAGGCGAAAAAAGACAGGTTTTACAAAAAAAAATGTTATTCGAACCTGAAAAAATTTGCTTCAGTTAATAATAAAAACTAGGATACTCAAATCTCAAGTAATGACGTCAGCCGTGCTCGCTCGAGCAGACGACAGCCATGTTATTTCCGAAATTTGTACACACCATCACCTTCTAATTAAATTTGTGAAAAAAATCCCCGGTAAAGCCTAATTTTTTTAATACCATTGAAAAGCTTCGGATTTTATCTTACTGTAATTAAATTTTCAATAAGATCTTAAGTTTTTTTAAAGATATTATACCATATCCTGTGAAAATTCTACGCATCCCCATAAGAACAATGTTAAAATCCGAATTTTTAATTAGCTCGTTTGAAATAATTTGCCCGGTAAGCGATCCTGAAACTTCGCGAGATTATCTAATTCTACTTAAATGACACCTCCACGAAGTTTTATCCATTTCTTAAGTTTTTTGATTTACGAGACAACCACCTTAACATTGATCCTTATGAAAAAAATGTTTTGATCATTTTAGTTACTTAGAATTTGGGGTTCAGAGTCTGTGATGAGAGTAATTAGTAATGAATTAATTAAAAGCATGTATTTTGTAAACCCAAACACAAACCGATAGTGCTACCTGAAGGTGGTAAATGAGGTATATTTACTAGTCAAATGACAGTCCGTGTTGAAGATGTTTGAAAAATTTTTTTTTTGCTTTTTGAGTCACAAAAAATAGGTTCTGCATTTAAAACAAATTCTACTGAAAATTGCTGTCAATAAATTAAAAGGAAAATAATATTAGAGATGAAGTTGATCAATTGACTTCGTCGTCGTCAGCTGATTTCATTCATAGCATCGACAGTTGCGAAAGATTTTCACTTTTTTTTTCAAAAAACAGTTCTTTAACATGCATTTTTCAGATTGTTATAAAAAAATCGGTTCTTAGAGGGCATTTTTCTTTTTTTTAAATCCACTTTGATTTAAATTAAGCAGATTTTTGTCTGCCTGTATCGATGTTAAAATAATCATCTGGAGAATTGTTACTTAAGTAAGTAAATAATTTAGATAAGTCGGATAATTTGTTTAATTTGCATAAAAAATTTGCAAAGGATTACAAGTGAAAATTTCAAGACAAAAAATTACCGTCGTAGTTCGTGAGAGAGATTTTGAATAGGGATGAGAAAAAACGAAGAGTCGACAGGGCGATAAGCCGCATAATTTCATATTCAATTTAGCATACGGTCTGATGGGGGGTTTTGCTAGATAACGTTCGAGCTATCTCCTCGCATTCAACCCTGAGAAAATAAATTTCAAGAGATAGAAAAACTTTTTTTCAATTCTACAAATTTGCTTCATCAGAAAAATGAAAAAAAAAACATTTAATATGTTAATGACATTGAAAGTTTTTTAAAAATTAAAAAAAATACTTTCGGCAAATTTTTGGAATTTTGTTACAGTAGATCAAACTGGAAAGCTAATTAGTGACGAACACCAATGAATGAAGAAATTGCAAGACGTGAAAAAACTTTTTCTTTCGATTTAAAAATGTTTCGTTGCTAATAAAACTCGAAAAATATTTTAAATAATTAATTGAAAATTTTACAAAAATTATAAAAAATGCAATGCAGTCATTAAATTTTGAAGGCAATTTGGGATCGGTAGCGATTGGGAAACCGCGAGCGAGCGTCGTCTGAGTTAACCGGAAGTCGACCACAAATCTGAGCCCCTTCGTAGAGAGCTCGCTCCTCGGATATTCGATTACCCGACTACTTGAATAGATGCTAATGCACAATAGACTTAACCGAATCCCGCCACGAGACCTTATCGCAAAGGGCAAACAAAATCTATCTATGGGCCATTCCTTTTATAATCGTACAGACGAATCGTAAATCACGAATTTCGAAATTACGCACGTAAATTTTTAAAAACAGATTATTTACAATTTACCTAATAAAAATAAAATATAATTGATGATTCCTGAAGTTGGTCGTTCTGTCACTATTTTTCGAAGACTTAAGCACGAAATAAAACAATTTTAATTTCACTGTGGGATTGCAACTTTTTGATAAAATTTAAAAGTTATATTTCGAATTTCGATGCTGATGAAGGTTTGCATTTTTAAAAAATGACTTTTATTTAACTAATAATCAAAAAAACTAAAGGTCAAAACTTTATCAAATCATAAATTTAGAAAAAATGTTTAAAAATTGTTTTTTTACCCAAACACAAAATTATAAATAATAATAGATAATATTTATCTAAATTTTAGAATACAATGTTTCGTATGGGCATTTTCAAGGCATTTGAGCATAAAGTGGCCCATAGAAGGTAAAAAAGTAGGGAGAGAAGGTGGATCCGAGGTTGCGGAGAATCTGAACTAACTTTGAGGGTTCATGGGAGAGGGGTAGGAGGGTAAAAAATAATCGTGTATAGAGATTCGTCATAAATAAAGGGCCGACCCTAACCCTCGATTGACGGACGCGTGCACGATACGTGCCGCGACAAAAACTTGTTATTAGATTACGTACCCCTGGAATTCGAACCCTCATTCCACCCTCTTGCAATGAAAAAGGCGTAAGAACAAAACGATACTTTTTTGACTTTTTCTTGAATTTTGACTTTCGTTAAAAACACCCTAATATGAACAACGAAAACCAAAAAAAAGTAATTGGTAATTCAAGTTTGACGATGATTCGAGCAATTAGAGGCAATTTCGGCGCTTGATTGTTTTTCTCACTCGAGCGTAAATGATTCGGAAAAATGGGGGTAGTTTTTTTCACAGGGGATGATTTTTCATCCCGGTCTTGGTTTCTTCAACCAAAGAAGGGAACGTCGCTTGTGAGACTTTGGAATTTCCATTACATGAACATTTTCAACCCCCAAATTCCACCCTTGAAATTGAACAAGTTTTTCACTCATGCTCAAAGAATTTTTTTTTAATTAAAAATTGAATTTATCTTACAAAAAAGAGTGCAACAATTTGACCGAAAAAATTATAATTTACATCGTGTTTTTATGTTATTAACATACATTAATAAACATTTCTCGGGGTAAATTCTCTTGCCAAATTGTTTGGATTATGTTCTTTTTCTTTCTATCAAAAGAACTCAATAGGGAAGAGAAAAATGATGGAGGGATTTAAAAAGATGGACGTTTATGGGAAAGAGGGTGTTTTTATCCCTGTGGAATTAAGGGCTGATTGACGTATGGTCTTGAGTCTCCGTTCTGCGAGAATTCAGCGACCGATCTCTCACCCATTGAGGGATTTATTTGGATAAAGACTCTTATTATGTCCTCTTAATGGAGGTTACATTTTTCTTCGACATCAGTCACTTGTTTCTTGAAAAGAATTGTAACAACCACCTGAGAACGAAAAAACGCATCAATAAAAAAATATCTCTCCCAATAAAACTGGAAAATGGAAAAAAAATCATTTTTCAATCTTAGAACCGTCAAAATCTCAAAAAAAGAACAAAAAAAATATGTCGAGACCGGAAATAATCTCGAAGTGATTCGAGCGTTCGATTCTCGATATCGGGGCCGTTTGTCGCACGTTATATCCGCAATTATCGTGCTCGGATGGGCATCTCACAAAAGAAAGACGGAGAGAGCCGAAGAAACAAAAGGAAAAGAGGCAGAAATAAAAGTCCACTGCAAGGGTCGAAAAACGTCAAGGAACTTCGCTCGCTCGTTCCTTCTACTCGTCCTCGACCGACGAAAATTCCAACAGAGACGGAAAATCGCCCTCTCGCCCGCATTTTGCGCGTCATACGGCTGGCTGCACCACTAGATTGTTTGCAGAGGCTCTCAAACTATTTCTCCCAACGTCAGCAAACAACTAAATAATTCTCCAGCTCGATCAAAAGAGCTTTTTGAATTTTTTGTTTTCATAAAATTTTCATCATTTTTCTTCATTATTATTCTTGCTGATTATTAATTCATACTAAAAAACCTCGACGGTTTGAAATTAGTTAAAAATATTTCCTTTGCATACACTACGAAGTTAACTTTTTATTCTATAGCTGAGACGTGAATATGCCTTCGCGCAAAACGTCAAAGCCAAATGTCATTCTTCCGTAACATCAAAGTATTTGACAGAATTAAAATCAATCTGAAATTCGAATAAATTTCTAAAATGATTTGATTGAATTAAAGACTGAAGAGAGATGAAGTTGAAGAAAAAAGGGAAGGAAAAACGAAGGAGGAATAGTTAGAGGTAAAAAAATATTTCCTCCCAAAAGAGATGAAATCTACCCATAAACGGCATACATTCTATAAAAAAGCTAAGTATAGTAGAATATTTATTATAATACTTGAACAGATTTTACTACTATAATTCGTAATCTCAAACTTAGGGAAAGAATTGAAAAATGTGAGAGTAGTGTCACAAACGAAATTCAAATACTAATAAAAATAATTCGAACTCAATAATTCGAGTTTTTAGGAAATTTTCTTTCTTTCATTATCGTATCAAAAACTTGGCAAGTATTGCGTTCGAATCATTCTTATCAATATTTGAATATCGTTTGATGTTACATTCAAATTTTTCAATTATTTCCCTAAATTTTAGATGACGAATTATATTAGTAAAATCTATTCATGTATTACAACAAATTTTCTACTGTAGCTTGGATTATATGTATGTACTTGCCTCCTTTTTTACAGCACATATGCTGTTTTTGAGTAGATTAAATGAGTCTCTAATTAAACGAGTCACTAATTGTAATGATTACATTACTACTAATAACTATTAATAGTACTGAAGAATAATAAACTAGAAAAGTAGTGCGATTCGTGAATTTTTTTCCTGTATAAAAATCAGAGTGTTACAGTGTTCACGTCGAACTGTATGTTTTGCCTGTCGGTGATCGTTTTATGATCGATGACTTGGGTATTGGAGCCTGGAGGCTCTCGCGCTTGACAAATCTTGAGTTTTTGGGCCGGCCTCCCTTGCAATATTCTCTCTCTCTCCCGGCATTTAATTTATCACCGAGTGTGCGACGTCTGCACGCGACAGGTTTTACTTTTTCCCCCTCTCTCTTCTGCCACCCTACTTTTGCCGCCAAAAACGCCCTAGAAAAACTTTTATTCTTGCCCCAATGTTACAAAAACTGTAACACGAATCCGTACGCTCTTATTTACTTCCCTAATTCCACCAATTCATTATTCCCTACGGATTTCCATGATCTACGTTTTTTCGAGAATTTCGACTATTTCTTATACTGAAGACGTGTTTTGAGTGTAAAAAATCAGTTGCAAGCTACAGAAAAAATGACGTGCACCATGAGGGTCGAGGGTTGGTGAGGCCACGGAGGGGATGAGATTCTTTCAAGGGTGCATTCAAGGGGTGGAAGGGGTGTCCCATCAAACAGAGGCATTAGGCTTGATCCTGGTGCGATGTTCATCCGACCGGATGACAACATACTCGCCCGGGCGAGGATGAGAGCGAGCTTAAAGCTCACTCACGCGCGAGCCACCAAGCATTCCGATTCAATCCCATTTTCTCTTTTACTGCTACCCTTACGCTTCGTTTTTTCGATTTTTTTTTCTTCCTCTTACGAACCATTCGATTCTATCGATACAAGAAATTAGCTTGTTTCGATCCTTAATGCCTTTTTCGAATCACGCGTCAAGATCGCTTTAATTAATCGCTTTTTGGGGTTAATTATTCATGTCGGAAAATTTGG
Source organism: Cremastinae sp. B BG-2022a (assembly GCA_030522605.1). NCBI lineage: Eukaryota > Metazoa > Arthropoda > Insecta > Hymenoptera > Ichneumonidae > Cremastinae sp. B BG-2022a. The sequence goes on along the minus strand of JAPYYX010000431.1, from coordinate 45,353 downwards.
GTTGAAGGGTTTGACGAGGGGTTGATTTTTTGCCATTTTTTCAACCACGTGCTAGATTCGATTTGACTAATTGTAAGAGTTGCCTTCTCACAGTGAACTTATTCGTTCAATAGTATTCCGTTGTTCCAAATCAATCCTTAAGGTATTTATCAAGGTAGAATCAAATCCAAGAATACATATGGTCCCATTTTGTCACAATATTCTGTTACAACACCGAATAGTTAAAATAGAATTGAGCCTAAAAATGAGTTTCATGATAAACATCAAAAACATGCAATAAATTAATGATGAAATGATTCCAGGAGTAGTTTACCATTGACTTAATTGCCTAATCAAAAAAATGCAGTCCACCTTAAGCAGATAACCTTTGATTTCATCATTGTATAGTTGCGTTAAGATGACGTTGGAGTCACAACTATATATCTGGATAATGGGATTTCATTGAATGTTTCAAAAACGTACCACTGATTTTTCCATTGCCAATGATAATACAAGCTAAAAACATCTTTCAAATGACTTCATTGTGACTAATCAGAGCAAAAATAGGAACATTTTGGTTGAAGGTCATCTTTTTTTTTCCAGTGGGTTATTGTCGAAAGCGAACACTCAAGATTACTGTAATACAGTCGAGTCCAATTAATTAAATTCCATGAAGAATATCAAAGACGTGCCATTTGGTTAGACTTTCCATTACCCTCAACTACAAAATTGATGATGAAATGAAGCTTCAAAGAGTTTTCAAATAACTTTATCGTCTGATAACAGAAAAAAAAAAGTTGTATGCCTTCTGCAGGTCATCCTCGTTTCTTCAACCAACTTTCTTGCGGCCTGGACTTGATCTCGATGGCCGGTGAATGGTTAACAGCGACCGCTAACACAAACATGTTCACCTATGAAATCGCCCCGGTCTTTATTCTAATGGAACACGTGGTGCTAGAAAAAATGCGTGAATTGATTGGTTGGCGTTGCGGTGATTCAATTCTGGCTCCCGGTGGCTCGATAAGCAACCTGTACGCATTTCTGGCAGCGCGTCACAAAATGTTTCCGCAATACAAAGAACGTGGCTTAGCTGCCGTTGGTGGTCAATTGGTCATGTTCACATCGGACCAATGTCACTACTCCGTGAAATCTTGCGCATCGGTTTGCGGACTTGGGACCGACAACTGCGTCATGGTACCATCTGATGAATTTGGCCGCATGATTCCCTACAAGTTGGAAGAGCTTATTCTAGAACGCAAAGCTCGTGGTCACATTCCATTCTTCGTCAACGCTACTGCCGGGACTACCGTCATTGGAGCTTTCGATCCAATCTCCCAAATCGCTGACATCTGCGAAAAGTACAGACTCTGGCTGCACATTGATGTAAGTTTCAGGCCTTGTGACCATTCAATCAGAATTGTTTCATGAATTATGTTTTGATCATGTAATTTGGAAGATTTATGATACTTATCCGAGATGTTGAAGTCGCCATTCATTCAATAACACCGAATTGCCATGAACATGTTTTTCCCTTTATTGGTGTGAATTTTTTATTGGTCTTGGCAACTTTATTAACGATTTTTCATATTTTTTTCACTCTCAACAGAGTTTTGCGTTGTATATAAATTGCCTTGCGTGATTATTTAAATCCTCCACTGCTAAGTGAGTAACTCCACTTTGTGAGTAAAGGCCAAATGCCTAAGAGCATTAGCCTAAATAATAAATGTGCGAAAACCCCGGTGGTAGATTTTGAATTCAGGGATCGCGATTTTCGGCAAATTGTCCCTGACAATACATTTCACTTTAAGTCCAAATTGAATACAATCTAAAAATTAATAAAAATGTTCTACTTTTCTGTGAATTTGGTTTTTTTTACATTTTTAAACATTTTCAGGCTGCATGGGGTGGTGGACTCTTGCTGTCTCGAAAGCACAGGCATCCCAGACTGACTGGCGTCGAAAGGTGAGTTGTTTTTTATTGGAAAAAAAACAAGGAAGTTATTTTTAGAAAAAAGTTAACCTTCAATTATAGAAAATTTTATTTTGTTAAATTATGTCGTATTTTTTTATGAAATTTCGTCAAAGCTTCGAAGACCCTTACGTTCTTCGTTTTCCCAGGGCTTTGACTTAATCCCTCGATTTTATAGTTTATTGGGGCTTACTTTTATGGAGTCGCACTGAAAAAAACATACACAGGAAAAAACGTGAGTCGTGAATGGGAAAAAGCTTTTCGAGCTTCTCTATACAATACTTTCTAGAAAATTCAAGGGAATGACTTTACATCAAAATGAGCTCGAGGTAAGGCTTTCGACGATCTCCAGGATAACGGAGAGATTTGACTTAAGAGTCATTTGGAAAGCCAGAATATAAAAAAACCAATTATTCGAGAATTTATGAAATACTTCATTATTTCTTATTTTATTTACTTATTTCTTTATAAAAATTCAAAATTAAAATAAATTTTTTCAAATTTGAAAAAAAAGAAGAAATTTCGTTGCTTTTGCGTTGATCAAAAGGATTCCTGTGGATAAACACTAATTCTTAAATATAAGTATCTACAGACCATTTTTCAAGACGACTTATACGTATATAATATACGTGTATAGTTTATACACATATATATTCGAAATAATCCTATGGGGAAGTCCCTGTGGATTTTTCGGGGGTCTATCAATTGAAGAGGCGACTATTAATATCGCTGCAGGAACGGATTTACTCCCCCTTCTTATCCGACACTTTTATACACACTGCTGCAACACAAGCAGGGAAAAAATCTTCCCCCGAAGTTGAGCCAGGTCTTACAAAAAGAGCAAAACCCTCTACAGGAATTTCCCTTATTTCTTAGTTTACCATTTCAATTACGTGAAATTCATATCCAAATGATAATAATTTTTTTAATATTTAAGGATCAGTTTCAATTTTTTTTTAAATTTGCCATAATTTTTATTTATTTTTCATTTTGTAATCAATTTTCGAAGTGTTGAATCTTTCAAAATCCGATTAGATGGTAAAAATATGATGAAAAAATGGAAATCATGAGATTGATGAAAAAATTGAATCTCGACTTTTCTTATCGGAGATTCTTCTTTTTTTTTTATGGGAAAAAAAAGAATACGGAGGAATGACAAATGTTATCGATACGTGGCAAGTGACGTGAATATGCTCGAGTGCGTTCGCCCTTTCGTTTTTTATGGGCTCAGAGTCCTGCGGTTGATACGTCCGAGAGCCCTTTCGACCTCGAGGACTCTCTGGGGAGATAATGTTGCCGGGAGAGATAAAAACCTAGAAAGAGACGAAAAACAAGAGACAAACTTTATCTCTGCTTTAAAAATTTTGCAAAAACATACTAAGACTTTCATAGACATTTAATTATTTCTATCATCAAGAACATTTATCTTGCGAATGTATTTCATGAAATAAATAAAGCCCCTTTCCGTATATTCAATTTTGTATTCAATTTATATTACGTTGACTGTAACAGTTGATTTTGTTGTTACTATTACACTAAACAAATTGCCATTCTATTCAACTATGTTCTATTCATTCTATTCTATTCAACTACATTCAACAACTACTTTGTAATAATCTCACCATTATTACATAATCCCACGATTAAGAAAAAAATTTAATCTTTAACAGAACCATACTCGGATTAACTGTTTTACGATACTAGCCTTTTTGGTATCAATAACTATAACGTACCTGACATTCTAACATAAATTACGAGTAAGCGAAAAGAAATTCTTAAGAATCCGAATATGGTGATGTGCACAATATACATACGGTAATTGGTAACATAATGTATGGTTGACAGTAAAATATGTGAACACTATTTTCTACTGCGAACTACTGCGAACGTATCGTATACTATAAAAAATATTTTATAGTGTATACGTACTATATGTCCTACTATACTGCTATACTAATATTTTATAGTATACTAAATTTCCTACTACACTGCATGGTTCTATCGATTATACAATATGGTACCCCCTTACTGTATTGTATGGTCTTGTCAAATACACGGGTTACTCTCGGATACTCTCGACCGTATGATATAATACTCATTGACATACGATATATGGCACTCTGTATCATGTTATACAGTCTTATCACTGCAATTATACAGTATGGTCATCTTGACCATTAATATTTTGAGAAAACAACAAATTTTAAGAATAGTAGTACATACTATGCACCTATTACTAAAGTTACTTAGAGTATACTAGAGTATACTAATGGAGTTGAACATAGTTGCATAATTCGTCTAACAAGGAAAAAATTTATCAGCAAAGCTGTTTATTTAGAGCCATAAATGCTATAAATGTCTCATCATTTCAGCGTATTTTCTTTCTGATGCTTTTTTTTGCTTGACGTCAAGACACTACCGTGTCTCACGATATGATTGAGGTTTTTAGAGACTATCATATTTTGTGTTACGTTTTCCTTACTCACATGATTCGTTTAACCAGAAAAATATTTATCAGCACGACCATGATTCGTCGAATCAAAAAAATCAGCAAAACTATACATTTGTTTTGAGTCACTATTACTATAAAACGTACTATCTCCGTCACTTCAGCGTATGACCCAATACAGATAAAACCAACCTTTGTCTCAGCAAGACACCGTTATTCATATTCAGATACTATTGAATACAAATACTTATCAGATATTTATTAACAATGTTACTAAGATTGCACATATATTCACTTTTTCATTAAATTTTAATAAAATCTGTACTTCTGTCAAAACCGTTAAATTTTTTTGAAGGGAACCGTACGATCGCGACTTCCTTCCTGACGTAAGGGAGCGTTGATTAAAATGGCAAACGCGAGCTGGAATAAAAGCGGAAAGAAGCGTTAAAGTAAATGAAAGAAGAAAATCTTGGAGGCTGGCGAATATTGCTGGTCTCGGGGCAAGGGAAAAAAGCGAGAGCGAGCAACAGCTGGATCAGTTCCCTCGAGCGCATTTACGAGGAACAGAACTCTGCTCTTATTGATGCGAGCAAAATCCTCTTTCTCTCTCTCTCTCTCTCTCTCTCTCTCTCTTCTTCTCTCTTTCTCTCTCTGAAGTTTGCACGAACTGTTCAGAGTTGAAATAAAGCTCCCGTCCCCGACAATGCTGGATTAAACTCCTACAAAGGCATACCCATTCCCCCACCACTATCTGGTCTCTGAGTTCTCCCTTTTTGCACAATTTTCTTTTTTTTTTTGTTTTTGCCATTTCTGTCAGTGTAGAAATATTCTCTCCAATTTTTGTCATGATTTTTCTCTCATTATTCTCTTCTCTTTACTCTGCAGACATTTTTTTACTCGAGACAAGCTCAAAGAAACATTTCAGAGTAGATAAAAACTGAAATAGGAGCAATAAATACTCATTTCCGCATTTAGAAATATTTTTTATTTTTTAATATTTTGTCGATTGAAATAGTGGTTTTGAATCGATTTTTCGTGGGTGGAAAAAATAATTAATTACACAATTCTTCTTTGTTTTTGCCATTTCTCTCAGAGTACAATTTAGTTTTTGATCTTAATTTTTGTGTTTTCAAATTGTTTAAAAATTAAAACAGTGCCAGTAAAGATATGAGAAAGTATTTTTTCACATACGTCATATTAAATAAATTGTTTCTTAAGTTCCAGATCATTTTATTATCAATGTGAAAAATTTTATTCTGTGGATCAGCAGCTCTTAATTATTCAAACAAAGTTAAATTGACAGATTTCTTTTTGTTTGCTTATGTTATCAATTGATTATTGTAATATTATGCTCAATATTTATGTAACTAAAATGCAACATAGAAAATACTATTAACATAAATTCAAGACTTCAACATAAAATGAATTTTGACACTTTTTGATTATCATTAATATACCCTTTCATATTTTTTCATTCTCCAGCTTATTATTATTGTTATATTATATAATATTAATTCTCCAAATTAATTTGTTAATTTTATTGGTGAAAATAGCTGCGGAATCGATTTTTTTGCGGAACGAACGAGTAATTAGCATCCCCCGTGCGAAGTTTAGACACACGTGGCATGTTGAATTTTCGGGGCTGGGAACGATTTGGGGAAGACGGAGATTGAGGGATTATTGCATACCGCCATAGCCAGCTGGGAATCTCGCATTAATCACTCATGCTCGAGAGCTCGGTAGAGACTATTTACAGGCATACTCCCTTCTGGACCTCCAAGCAATAAAAAAAATCTCCAATTTTAACAAACAGTGATTTTCACACGAACCAAATTTTCATAATTTCATACAAACTCCGTATAATTATTTTTTCTTCAATTTTAATTATCACAGAAGTGTTCACTTTATATTAAAAAAATAGAAAAAATTGAATAAAATACAATAAATCGAACAGTCGTGAAAAAAAATTTTTTTCTTATTCTCGTACGAGCTAGAAAATTGGCCTCCAGGGAATTCGGTTCTTAAAGATCGGACACTTTTGGGCTCCGGGCTAGGGGCGAACAACAGATGCGTCCGGATGCAAATCGTGGATTAATCTCGCTCGGACCCCTCGGAGCAATCGCAACGAGGCGAAATCTCTTTCTCTTTTTTTCCTCTTTTTGTCCTCTCTCGCTCGCTCTTTTTGTATCCGCGCCCGGCGAGCCGAATGATTTTCTATGGGAAGAAGAGAACCGAGAGACGGCATGTGCCCGCGACAGGAGTCACTCCTTTCAACCCCGTCAATGTCAGAGATTACGACACTCTCTCAACCCCTAGACGCCCACCCTTTTTCCTCTCTTCGTTCTTTACGCATTTCCATCGTTTTTTTCATTTTTATCTTACTTTTTTTTACTCTTTCGCAATTAAAATATTTTTTATTTTTACAATTTTTTTTTCCATGTGTGATATTCGTTTATTCTGATAACATTGTCAGAGATTACAGAAACATTTTTCCATTCCACTTAATATTTTTTACATTTTTTTACTCTGCCATTGTGAATAATAATTTTCATTTTTATCTTATTTTTTTTACTCTTTCGCAATTAAAATATCTTTTATTTTCAAAATTTTTTTCCATGTGCAATAATTGTTTATTCTGGTAACATTGTCAGAGATTACAGACACACTTTTCATACACACACATGCACATTCCCTTAATATTTTTTACATTATTTTACTCTGCGATTGTGAAAACTTTCAATTTTTAGGAGTTATTGTAATATAAAAAAATAAAATTAATATTTAATTTATAATAAACTAAAAAAAAATTCGACATTCAATTTTAAGGGCGGACTCGGTGACATGGAATCCGCACAAGTTGATGGGAGCGCTCTTGCAGTGTTCCACGATCCACTTCAAGGAAGACGTGAGTTGAGGCATTGAATGATTATTATTCTTATCGGGGTACCAATAGTGATTGAAATAATGCAAAAAAATATGAAGACAGAAAAAGAGTGATAGATACGCGTATATAGTATTAATAAAGAAGATAAAATGGTTGGCAGCGGAGGAATTTAATTAAAGTAAGAGATAACATATGTTACCGTCGAAGGCAGTCGTCCTTTGCCCCCTGACAGCCTGAAATACCGACGAAGGGTGAGCCCCCTTCAGATTCCCCGCAGTTATTGCTAACTCACGGAAAACAGCCTTCTCACCACCATCACCCCCACCCCCATCTCGACATATTAAAATTCCTTACACCGGCTGTTTGTCCAAGAGGGTTCTTTTGAAAAAAGGAAAGCGAAAAAACAAAAATCTTTTGCAATTTTTGACACTGGAATGTCGAATGTTTTTTTTTATTTTTGGACTAATAATCATTTAGGGTTTCATTTGTCATTTTTTTAAATTTAAAGAATGGTTTACAAAAAAATGAAGCGTTGTTTGAATAATTTTTTTTTACTATTTTGCAACTATTACTTGAAATTAATGTTTGCGATTTGTTACTGAATTTTGAAAATTTTAGGAACTGAAAATTAATTTCTACATAGATTTGTCATTTATCGAAATTTCCAAAATATTTTACCGAAAAAGAAAATAATACCTCAAAATGTTCCGAATTTTCCAATTTACCGAAAGTTAAAATTAATTCTTTGACGATATTTAATTTTTTTTTAGATTTATTGCTAGAAAAAAAACACAAAGTTTTTTTTTCTCATTGCGAAAATTTCTCATCATTCAAATGAAATATTACTAATTTTTGTGCTTTATGACCAAAATGGAGTACGCATTGTTGAAAATTCACCGTTGTCGGCCATTTTGAAAACTCGACATATTCAGGAGACGGAAATTCGCAAATTCGCTCGCGCATGTCTGTCCTCCGAGCGGAGCGCCTCCTCGTATCGACCGGAACTCCCTGACGTTTCCTCCCTCCCGGAGCCCTTTTGTTCCCTCGGCGTCAATTCTGAACTCCTCCACCCCCCATTTCTATCTCTTATCGATGACGACGTCAAGTTTCCTTTGAAACGTACGTGGAAAAAAGAAAATAATGCGATATTAACCGCGGAAAAAAGAATAATGCAAATAAGAAATAAATAATGTTTTGAAAATGATGAAATCGAACAGTGATAATTCGCAGGATCTTTTCTTACAAAATATACAATTATCCCATATTTTCCCATTGAAGTATTAAAAATATTATTTTTGATTACCATGGATAAATTAACCTAATGAAAATAAAACATTTTTAGGGCCTTCTGATAAGTTGTAATCAAATGTCTGCCGAGTATTTGTTCATGACTGACAAATTGTACGACGTAAAATACGACACCGGTGACAAAGTAATCCAATGTGGACGTCACAATGATATTTTCAAACTGTGGCTTCAATGGCGCGCGAAGGTACAAAAAGACCAAAAACATAAACTAAAATATTTTTACTAAGTAAGATTAATATTAACATCGTATTATATACATTATACTTTATATGCATATTACATTGTATGTTACAATATGCATAATATATATAGTGTAATATACTGTAATACGCTATAATATATTAATAATACGATAGATATCAATGTTGATTTTTTGTAATACATTTTATGACTTATGTTATTACTGTGAACAAAATAGTGAAAATTGAATTCAGGGAACCGATGGCTTCGAAAAACTGATGGACAGATTGATGGAACTGACTGATTACATGGTTAAGAGAATCAAGCAAATGCCGGACAAATTTTACTTGATACTCGAGCCTGAGCTGGTGAACGTTTGCTTTTGGTACTTGCCGACTCGTGTCAGGAATATGCCACATGGGCCTGAGAGGGAAAAGATTGTGGGCGAGGTATGAACGAACTTTCTATAATATTTAATGTGTTTCAGCACCAAAATGTAGATCAGCACAGACTTGAAAGAGATCAACGAAGTAAAAAAAAATATTTTCGTAAAATTTAACGATGATCTTACATTTTTTACACTTTTGGTAGATCTGCCCGATTCTAAAGGGTAGAATGATGGAAGCTGGTACTCTCATGGTCGGTTACCAGCCCGACGATCGAAGGCCCAACTTTTTCAGGAATATTATCTCGAGCGCGGCCGTCACGGAGGCCGACGTCGATTTTCTTCTCGCAGAGATGGACCGACTTGGCCACGATCTGTAAATTGGTTTCCTTCATCCTTACTTATTAGGTTATTCTTCATTTTTTATTCTTTACTTTTCGAGAAAAAATGATATTTTTACAAAATAATTTTCACGTTTTATTTTGGTGAGAAAGTATATAATTTCCAAGACGATAATGAAAGGAAGGGAATACATTTTTAGAGTAGAAGATTTAAAAAAATTATTTGAAACGATAAAGTTATTGAGGGAGGAAAAAAATTATACAACGCTTGAATGTGTACAAAAATAACGCCGAGGCCAATTCACAACCATGAATATTAAACTAAGACATATTCAAACTGAAAAGTGGAAGAATATTAAAAAAAAATGATGAACAGTTTTATTTTGACGACGACAAAAATTGTTGAAAATATTTTATTCAAATATTTATTTCAGTTGTCATAAAAAATGTTGTTGCACCGTCAAAATTTAACTGGTTTCTATTTTCCGCTTCTCAGGCTTCTAGAATTTAAGACAGGAATAAAATCGTTCGGTACAGGTATCGAAAACTTGGTGGAGGAAAAAGAGAGTATTGGAGCTTGAAAAATGGTCAAATTAAAAGCAAAGTTATGAAAAAGGAGAGATCAATAAATCATGTTACGAGATATCAAAAAAATATATTACACGTGAATTGAGCGAAATATCACGCCATATCCAGAAATTAAGTCTTAAAAAACTTAGGCTGGGTTGAAAAAGAGGAATCGAAAAGAAACTCGCTCTGACTCAAGTTAGTAATAAAATTTAAATATCAACCGTAAAAATGAGACAACGAGAAATTACAATTCGTTTGAAAAATCAAGACAAATTTGTTTTGAAATATTTTCCAAATTTTACTTATTTTTAATTAAAAAAAAAAGATTTATTCTTTGTTTTCGTGATAATTTTTAAAAATTACTGGAACTAATTCGAGCCAAATTTTGAACTTTCTTACAAACTGGAGTCAGACGATACGTCGGAAGAAAATAAGAAATATGAGAGCAATCGAGCCAAATATCAAGAAAAAATAAGACGACAAAAAAGTGACAGATAATAACAAGAATGACAAATAATTAAAAATACAAAAATAGAAAGCATATAAATTTTAATTTGCTATAGCCTAGTACGAGAAATACTGAAAAAAATCTACTACCAAAAACTACAAATATGGGGATAAAAATAAATAAATGAATATAAATATATAAATAGTGTTGAGAATTGAAAAAATACGAAAAAACACAAACCCATGAAAGTACATGCTTTTTCGAAATATTCGTGCAAATTTTCATTCAAAATCCTTCTTTCTGAAAAAAATTCTATGCTCTATTTTTTAATTGTATATTTTGAAAAATTCCAACATGACCTCAAAAAGTTTCGCTTTGTAATAAAAATTATTATCGTTAATAGTTCCTTCAATTATTGTTTATAGTAATAAATATTTTATTTATTATATTTACACAATGTTGATTATCATGATTATTATTTTGGCTAATTTAGAAACAATTTATTTAGCCGAAAATGTTATTTTAGAAAAATCGAAAAATAATGGAACTTCGGTTTCGACGCACTCGCCAGTATGAAAATAATAAAACAGGAAAAACCAAGAAAGAAAAAATCTATATGGGGAAGTAATTAACTAAATATTAGATTACATGGAAAAGTGGCAGAATATATTATTATTATTATTGTATATGATAATATATACGTATTTATAAAAATTCAATGCAGGCTGAGGAACGAGGAGAAATATATTTATTTTTGAGTCTCCGTCGATTGAGCTGGAAAGAATTGATTTCTTTCAATTTCCTGCTATATTTTCTGCATACGAACGAAAGTTGTTGAAGACGATGAGAAAAAAATGAGGGATGAAACTAAAGGAAAATGGCTGATATATAATTTATTTAAATTATGCCTGACCACGCATAAGATACCTGAAAAAAAAGAATTACTAAAAAAGATGACAAATACATAATATCGATATTGTTAATTATTGCTGGCAATAATATATTTTATTTTCGAGGATGTTTTATTTTTGGGCGGAAGTGAGAGAGAAATTAAAAAGAGAATCGAGCCATATTCATCGTTGAACATTTTTATTGCAATAACAATGATTTAGATTCATATTTAGTGGAGAGAAAAAAATAAGAGAAGTTTTGTTGCACGTAAAAAAATGTTTACCAAATGAAATTGTTTGCAGTTTCAGAAGAACATATTTACTAAAAAAATGTTTAGTTTAAAATTAATTTGCTCTAAATTCTTTACAATTCTAAAAAATGCGATAATGCATATATCACTTTTGAATTCTTCACTCTGTACATAAAATTCTTCACATCTCGAGCACAATTTCGTACTTCACAATTTATTTACACTTCATTTTTTCGATGCGAAAAAATTGTATAGCAATTGTCGTTAAATTAATGGGGAGGTAAAAAGGGAGAAAATAATCAGTAGGAACTGACAAGCGAAGGAAAAAAGTCAATAGATTTGTTATCATAAATTGTTAATAATATAATCAAAGTATTAATGAAAAGTAAGAAATATATATACACATAAATATATATAGACAATACGAGGAAAAATATATTTAAAAAAAAACAACAACAAAGTCTCAAGTCTTCCAATCGAAAAAAATTTGTCCATGTGACCAAATGAAAGAAAAGTTTAAAAAAAGAGAAAAAATTATGTCTGGAAAACCGAAGAAAAAACAATTTAAAAATAGAGAATCGAACAAAAAAGTTGAACATTTACCGTTGGTATATAATAATACAAAAAGTATGTGTGTAAACAATATTCAGCTGTTGGATCTATTCGAAGGAAGGAAGGGAAAAAATAACGAGGCTTGTTTTGTGTTGTAAAAATACGTTGTAACATATTTACTGTCACCTGATCACAAAAAAGAAGTCTATGATCCTCTGTATATCAATGTCGAATAAAAACTGTTATCCCAAATCCAATCTAATTATTTCAAACACACAAAAAATGAATTTTTGGTTTTTATTTCAAATTTTTTGAGTAATTAAAATTTCTTATTAAATAATAACACTGGCACACAAAAAAAGTGCTCTGTACTTTTGACCAGACCCACCTAAAATATTTCAAAATTTAATATCAAATAATCTTTCATTCGCTAAGATTATTATATTTGGTGATTTAAAAACACATTTAAACAAAAATTAAAATAAATTATCAATTAATTGCTTGAAATAAGACGTCAAAGCTAATAATAATTTAACAAATTATGAAAAATAAAGTTTTTCGTACTTTTTGAAGAGATACCCCATTTTGACCGCTAAAAAATTTTTTTTTTCACAAATTTTTCACAAATGATGAAAGAAATAGAAAAATGATGTAGATTAAGTAAGAAAAGAACTTCATAGATCCTACACTATTTTTCACTTGTAACGAACCCTTTTTTTCTTCGGATGGCCTAAGCAGGGGGTTCCTTTTTCTCTTTTAATTTCTCTCTTGAACGTTCAGCAAAAATCGGCCATTATTTTTAACAAAAATCTCTAAATGTAGGCTCCAAACTGAGCCCAGAATTGTTTTCAGCGCGTCAAATAGATGGGTCTGGTCAAAAGTGGAGACCACTTTTTTGTGTGCCGTTGTTATTATTGATTTACTAAAAAATAATAATTATAGATACAACTAATTTTTAAAAACGTTTAACTTGTAATGAAACACCTTGAAAAAATTCGAATCAAAACTAAAAAAGTTGAAAAATTTTTCCACAAAATAATAGAATCTGCCTAGACCGGAATGAATAAAGTAAAAATAAAAGAAAACCTGTTTACCAAGTATTCGATAGTCAATGATCTGTCGGGAGTTTCGTTAAAAGGGGAATAAATTTATTACCGGCCGGACGGCCTCGGCATGCCAGGGAGAGGCGCGAGGATTCTTATCTTCGACCTCAGAGTCGGCAGTCAGCTCGTGAGCCTCGCATCGTGTTTGTCAAGCTCTTTATAAGATTCTCAAAAAGTTAAAAAAATGAAGTCATTCGTCGCATACAACGCAGACTGTGATTTTCCAATCGAGAATTTGCCGTACGGAGTTTTTTCAACGCCGGACAATGTAAGCAGTATTTATTTTTCTCCAGTCATTCTTTCTGTTTTTATTGCGTTACAATTCACGTAGTATTCAAAACGACATCTGGTGAAAAAAATGTAAAATAATTACGAAATCTTTTTTATCGACAGTCGGTAAATAGTCATCATTTCGACGATTTTATCAACATTCGATAAATGTTCAGTCTTTACTTGTTGATAAAACAGCACGTTCATGTCGATAAAGTAGGAAAAATTATTATCGACAAAAATCTTCAACATTTGAAAGTAACAAAAAAATGTTATTTTTTGTTGAAAAGGACAAAAAAAGAATCGGAGTGGCAATCGGTCAAGAAATTTTGGATCTCTCCGTAATATCTCATCTCTTCGCCGGACCCATATTGTCGAAGAATCAGAATGTTTTTCATAGCGATTGCTTGAATGATTTTATGGCTCTCGGACGACCTGCCTGGAAGGAGGCTCGCAGCACTCTGCAGAATCTACTCTCCGTCGAGAATAAAACTCTTCAAGATCCGGATTTGAGAACAAAGTACAAAGAGAATCATTTATTTTAGATAATGGCATTTTTTAACATTAAAATCTCATGATAAATTATTTTTTAGAGCCTTTGTTTCTCAAGAAAACGCGACGATGCATATGCCAGCAAAAATCGGTGATTATACCGATTTTTATTCTTCCATTCATCACGCGACGAACGTCGGGACGATGTTCCGTGGAAAGGAAGACGCTCTGATGCCAAACTGGTTAGAAGACGTGAATAAACAGAAAATCGCAAATTAATTAATATTTACAAGTAGCTTATGATTCGTTGGACAAAAAAAATTGCAAAAAATCATAAACATCTTTTTCGAAGAGTACAAGATGATACTCAAATTTCAGGAAAATCGAAGATACAAGTTTCAATGATAGAGAAATTTGGCACGGAACGCCCCATATGTTTTTTATTTAAAAACCATAAGTTGTCAATTTTTCAACTATTTTTTCGCAATTTATAGAACATTCCTGAATAATTTCAATACAAATAAAATCGAAAGGAAGACAAAAAATTAAAATTTTGGTATGAAAAATAGGAAATACCTACCGGTCGGTTATCACGGAAGAGCGAGCTCCGTGGTCGTTTCCGGCACTCCGATCCGACGTCCACGAGGACAGACTCTTCCAGTCGAGGATACAGCTCCGGTATATGGACCTTGCAAGTTGATGGATTTTGAGCTCGAGGTCGCTTTTTTCGTTGGCTCAAGTCCAACGAAGCTAGGAGACACAATTCCAGCCAGCAAGGCTTTTGATCATATCTTCGGAATGGTCACTATGAACGATTGGAGTGGTAAAATACTTGAATGAAACTTTTTGAAAAATATTTTTTTAATTAATAAATGTTTTTATTATAGTTTTCCATTATAGTGATTACGAGCGTGAGACTCATTTTTTTAAAATCATAAAAATAAGTCTGAAATTTAAGCACTTTATTTTTTATTATATTAAACCTTAGAGAAATATGGAATATAACTCAAAATAGCATGCAAAAAATAATTATTTTCTAATAACAAACCAAAGGCTAAATTAATTATTTATTTATTGATAATGGAATTGTAGAATTTAATATCTCATACATATTCTCGATATATTATTATTCTATTCTCATCATAATGATTTATCATCGTGAACAAATAAGAATTAAAATATTAATTATCGGTTTTTATGTTAATACTTATGTTGTTACTTGCAGCTCGTGACATTCAAAAATGGGAATACGTTCCTCTTGGACCTTTCGGTGCGAAGAATTTAGGAACAACGATTTCGCCATGGGTCGTCACGATGGAAGCTCTCGAGCCCTTCAAAGTTCCAAACATGCTCCAGGACCCAAAACCTTTTCCCTACCTGCAGCACGAAAATTCCTGCAATTTCGACATCAATCTGGAAGTTGACATTACACGTTAGTTGATTATTATATAAACATTTTTTTCATTGTTAATTTTACCACTATCTTATCACTATAATAGAGAAAAAAAGTAATTGTAATTTTTTTCATCATTATTACTTAGTTATTACTTATTGTTTTGTTGTAAATTTTAATTAAT
This sequence comes from Cremastinae sp. B BG-2022a, assembly GCA_030522605.1. NCBI lineage: Eukaryota > Metazoa > Arthropoda > Insecta > Hymenoptera > Ichneumonidae > Cremastinae sp. B BG-2022a. The sequence continues at coordinate 29,706 of JAPYYX010000431.1, read as the reverse complement.
TATTATAACTGTCGCCGAAAAATGAAGAATTTTTTTTTGTTTTTCGTGCATGGTTATTATTCTATTTTAGTTAATTAATATTTTGTTGTAACTTTTTTCAGCACCAAATGGCGTTAGGACCACGGTCTCCCGCAGTAATTACAAATATATGTACTGGACTCCTCAGCAACAATTGGCTCATCATACTGTAACTGGCTGCAACATAAATCCTGGAGATTTAATGGCTTCCGGAACAATCAGTGGAGAGGTTTTTTTTCAATTTATTTATGACTAGATAATTATCATGACTGATACCTCTAACTATTTATATCGTAAATGAATTTTTTCATGTTTTTTTTCTCAAGTTCATTTTGAATTAAATTTTTTCAGTCTGTTGATTCTTATGGCTCCATGCTAGAGCTCTGCTGGAAGGGAACGATGCCTATTCCCATGAAAGATGGTAGCACGAGGAAATTTCTGCAGGACAACGACGAAGTTTCAATTCGAGGTTTGATTTTCCATAAAAACGCATTTTTTAATAAATAATTTTTCACTTGTTTTATCGATTGTTTTAATTTTTCAGGATTTTGCCAGGGCGATGGTTTCAGAATCGGTTTCGGACCGTGCAAGGGAAAACTGCTTCCAGTCCATCCGGAATAAAAATTAATTTTCTATAATTTCATTTTATTGGATATTTTTTCAAAATTTTTTATTGTATCATGGGAAATGAATAAAAAAGGTAACCTAAAGTAAAATAACATTTTACGAATAATTTTTGTTATTCCCTATATTTAAAATTTAATTCAATTAATACATAATTGTAGGCAATTTTTAAAATATGTACATTTTGCTTAATGAGTATTGTTTTTCTCTTCTTGTTTATAAATATCTTTCTTTATTTATTAAAATGCGTGGAAATCGGCGCGAGCGTTCACCATCGATCGTTTTCCACGGCCAAGGGCCCAAAAACGATCAATACATGACTCTCGGTGTAGTCTGACTCGAGAAATTGCCTGCAGGTGATGACGACGGCTTACCTGTACAGGCGAGTGTAAACGGAAATAAATATTTGGAGTCAAGAATCATCAAGAAAGAAAAAAATAAAAATAAATCGTAAATGTAAAGGAACATTAATAAATTTTTATTGTAGAAGTTTGAAAAATTTGGAAATGACATTAAATGAGCCAACAGCGAAATGGACCGTTCCCCTGAGCGATGGCAATCACGTGGTTGAATTTGAACATGGAACTGCAACCGGAAGGAGAACTGTAAAAATTGATGGACTCGTGATCGTCCATCGGGATTGGATGTTTCGACTCGTTGGCGATGAAGTTGTCTGGTTCGGTGACACAAAATTCGTCATTAGGATCGATCCGATTTCCGGTATGAAAATTTTTTCCATTTTTTAATTATTCAAAATCCTAAATGATTTTATGTATTACTTTTAATTTGATTGAAAATTCTAATTGGAAATTGCATTTCAGAATAATCGATTTTTGAAATTTTTTTTTTAAATTTCATTGATATTTTTTTTGAATTTTTGAAACTTCAAAACTTTTGATTTCATTTATATTTTTATTCATTCGTAATAGCATTCATTAGTACACAATTAATTTAATATTGATTATAATATTTTTACATTTTATGGCATATTTAAATTTCAATGTTCTTTTTTAACGAATTTCCTATAAATATGTGAAATCAGATGAAAATTTACGATACATCGCAGGGCTGAGGTATTCTTACACACTCTGGGTGGATGGTAAGAGCTACAAAAATTTTGTGCAGTCGCAGTCAAAGGTTCTCGACGCTTGGATGGCAACAATCGAGGAAAAAGATTACAGAATTGTCCTCGGTAATAAATAAACTAAAATTTTTTCTATTGCTATTTTTATACTGTTTAATAATGGATTCAAATTCAAAATTAGTGGAAAAATCTGAAAACAACATCAATTTTATAAAAGCTTCAACATTCATTAATTTTTTTTTTAGATAAAACGACACAGTCTGTTTGGATCAATGGAGAGCAAATTGACGTTGAGGTGAGAATTTTTTTTTTTTATAAATTATTATTGTTATTTATTTTAGTTATTATTATTATCTATTAAAAAAAAAAATTTAATTTTTGTTTTTCAAAGAACGAATTCGTTGATGGAGGTGCAGAAATGTTGTTCATGATTGGTGGTAAGCCTGCAGTAATAAGATCGTGCAGTTCCGAACAAAAAGGTGTTGGAATTAAATATTTTTTGTACATCGATGGAAATGAAATTTCTGAACAAAATCTTCTCTAATGCTTCATCACAGAGTAAAGAACTGAAAAGTAAACAAAACAATGTTTAAGGATCAAAATTTTAAATAACAAAGTAATTGTAGAATGAAAAGATAATAATTGATACACGAATTTTTTCACTTGTAATTAAAAATAAAAGTTTTCACGAAAAAAAAAGAAATCTTTTTTATCAACTATCAAGTATCGATTAAACAAAGTGAATCGATCCTTCTCCTAACCTTTCCTACAATCCAGTCACCTTACTCACACCGAAACATTTTCGCTTCATAAATTGAAACATTTTTTTCATGTTAAAGAAGAAATTAATTATCCAATCTTTTATGAATAAAAAATGTCGTCCATAAGAAGAGGAAGTACGATAAGTCTCAGCTCCAGAGTGACATTTGCACTCGACGATGAGCCAAAATACGAGGGTAAGATTTTTTAAGAAATGTTTATAACAATAAAAAACTTTCATATAAAAATATTATGAAGTATAAATAAATATTTCTTATTAACATTGAACAGTTTATTAATATTAATTTAACAAATCAAATAATTAATTAATTATAGAAATGTCTGATGAGGAGTTACGTCACGCTCTGGAACTTGCTATTCGTACTAACAAAACGTTTAAACTCGAAAACGATGTTTTTGAAAGATATTTAAGTCGGCACGACCCACACTGTCTTATCAGTAAGTTTTTATTGTAAAAAAACAATATAGCAAATATTAATGAAATAATTATTTAAACTATGAAAATATAAAAATTAATTCATTTAGCGATGAATCATGTTTTGGAAAGTGTGAGACATGCTCAAAAAGTAACATCACAAATAGTACCGATGTCGTCGCAGATAAGTCTGAGAGCCGGGAGCAGCGTGGTAATGGGTAGCATGTTCAGGGAACGAACTGTATTTTCTCCTAGCATAGTGAGTAATCAAACTATAGGTGGAAGTCGACGGCATACATCTGGATTTCCTCCACTCTCGACGAAAGCTTACAGGTTTAAACAAAAGATTTCACAAAGTTAGAGAACAATAATTTTCATAAATCATTTTTTTGTAATAATTAAAAATAAATTTTTTGCAATAATGAAAAATAAATTTTTTGCAATGATAATAATTTGATAAACAATTTCAAATTTTTTTTCACTCATGAAAGTGCGATTTTTCCCGATTGTCATTTTTAACGCTATATTTCGTTATTTTCTCAAAATTTCGTGGCTGTACGGGCAAAGTAACTAGAGATTCGAATTCAGCGCATCATTATTGCATATTATACATGCTATTTTATAAATGTTTTCGAAGAATAACTCTTTCACATCGAATCGAGATGGCAAACAAGGAGATTGACGAGATGAAACGAAGTTTATCGGAGTTGGAAAAATTAGCGAATAAAAAAAGAGCGAATTTGCGAGCTCAGATGGAGGAGATCGAGATCAGAATTCGAGAGACCCAGCAGTCAAGAGAGGAACTGGAAGAGAACATCGTTAAGAAAGCAGTCGATCCTTTAACTGGAAAAATACCTGCAGAAAAATTTATCAGGTCTCATCATTATTATTATTTTTCATATTTACCAATTATAATTATAAAAATAATAAATTTTTTGAAAACTTATAGATTCATGGAAGATTGGTTGAAAGTAGCGAACAGTGCGATTGAAAAATTGAGGCTAAAGAGTTCCACAATAAGAACGCAAATAAAAAAAGCGAGACATCAATTACGTCAGAGACAGGAATTGGGCGAGACACTGAATCCGATTGATTTCCAGCAACTCGCGATTGAAAATCAGGATTATTTGAAGCAGATCGAGGAAAAAAATCAATATTTATTAGGCCTGAAGAAAGTTACTGGTAAAATTTAATATTTTATTATTTTTTAATTTTTTTTCGTTCATTCATTGGCAACATTTTTTATCAACATTTTAGCTCGTTATCATATCGCTGTGACGGCATATAAACGAAAAATGGCGAATCAGATCTCGTCTCTGAACAACATCCAAAAAGAGATAAACCAGAATAAATTGCAAATCGAAAAATTGAAAAAAAATGGCACTGTGACTTTGGCTGAGATTGAAAAAGCTGAGAGAGAACTTTTCAGAATTGTCAGCGTTATGGACGAATACGAAGTAATATTATCAATTAATAATTTAAGTTATTTAACAATGTCTATTATTAAAATTTTTAAATTAATTTCATTGGGATAATCGATATTGTAGCTAATACCATAAAAATTCAAAACTTTTGAACAAGTCGGCGACTAACAAATTTTAACCATTGTAAAGATATTCTTGTGGAGTATTGTACACGTTCCATCGCCGACGAAATTAATTTTTCATTGCAAATTGTTAAAATGTGTTTTTTTTATAAATTCCATAAACTATCATTCATAATCATATATAGTATGCCTTATCGTTTCATCAGTAATTTTTAGATTAGTTACTGTTTAAACAATAATTTCAATGTAATTGAATTTAATTTTTTTATATTATCCTATTATAATTTTATGTAAATTAATTCAATAACTATTCAAAAAACAAAATAGAACCAAAAATATACAAAATTGTTCATTATGTGCCAGGCATGAAAAAAAATTACAAGCTTGTTTTTTAACTCCTATTTTGAAAATCTTTTTAGGTCCCTGATATTCTTGATTTCGTAAAATTGCAAGCTGAACTTCGGGAGATGAAAAAAACATACAAGCGTCTCGAGAGACATCGAAAGATCCAAATGACAGCGTTGAAAACGTTCAAAAAGCAGCAAGACCAATTGGAGCGATTGAAGAGTGTGGACTCGAAATCTATCCTCAGTTAAAATTTCATTTCGAATACCTAGGTGAGACTATTTTTCATTTTCCGAGGACGCAATATTTTATAATATATTTTCTCTTAATACGAAGCAAAAGAGAAAAAAGGAGTGAACTCAATTATCTCGTCACAGATAATCGTTACGATAATTGATATACCTTAGCACGATTATGTTTCTTACCCCAGGGCGTAAGGATATAGACAGGAAGTGACTGATTTTATCGGGACTTTGTCAAGGAGACACGCGACAATGTAGCATATGTATATAAATATTTATCTGTGTTATTTATCTATTTTCTTATCGCTAACAATTTATTTTATCATTGCACAACTTCGTATTGTATAATGGTTTATTTTTTTCAATTTTTATTTATTTTTTATATTATTGTTATTATTGTTTTTGGAAAAAATTGTGTTTTTCTTTTTTTTTTGGCTCGTGGCACGGTGCGTGGCTCGGTCATGCTTCATGCATCGACGAAGCCTGTCCCTTCCTTTCTTTGACTTCTTCCTTTGTCTTCCGCCTTCGCTCCTCTTCATCCACCGCAGAGTTATCGGGGCCCCAAAACTGCCGACTCGACTCCAGTTTGCTCGAGTTTCTCGCACGAGTCGATCGAAATCGTTTTTCGCTAATTCGTATGTGTGTTTTTTTATAATTATTGCTAATTTTCGTGGCTTGTTAAAATTTTTTAAATATTTTATTCGACGTTTCATCGTTATTATTAAAAATAATGCAACAAAAAAATGCTGCATAATACATTAAAAATTTTATAAACATTTTTTCAAGTTACAAAAATATTTTTATTTTGGTCAGTGCGATATATGAATTTTTTTATTGACGAATTTTTAGACATTTTTCAACATTCAACATTATTAAATTATCGTTAATTGATGCAGTGCGAATTTTTTATCTGGTGAAGAAAATTATTTTACAAACTGTTTTTAACGCTGTCGGAAATTTTATGGTGTTTTTTTTCTTAGTGTAATGAAATTTCGATTGCACCGGTAGACCTCGGTCCAAGAGGTTCGATTCTAATTATCACAAGTGTTTCCTACGATATTTTCAGAAATATTCTCAAATTTTCAGAAAATATTCTGGAAGTGAAAAATAAACGAAATAAACCCATAGAACATATTTAAATTCGAAAAATGATCAAAAATGATTAAAAATTGGAAATAATGTTCGTCACTATTATATAAACGCATTTGAATTCCCAAAAAATATTTGCCTACGTGGACATTCAGTTATTGAAGAATAAGTTTTCGTTCTTATATACAGAGTCTATAGCTATATTTATTAAAAAAATACAATTTTCTATCTTGGTTTCAGATGAAAATTTTGAAAAAAAATATGTGTATTTTATGTTCAAGAACATCCTTGCAAAGTCTTATATCATTCTCATCATAGTGACTGTTGTACCAAAACACCATAATACAGCATATAGTCAATTGCACTTTTTACTTGCTCAATAAAACAATTATATTTTCCCCTGAATTTCAGGAGAATTGCCTTTAGGTTTTTTATTCACTGTCTCACTTTTCTGACATGCAAATCGATATGAGTGTCTGCTAGCTTTCCCATAATTTACGGTGGCGACTACAAGTCAGTCTGTTTTTCGCGTACGAGGCACGAAGATTCTCTGCACTCTCAAAAAACCCATAAAAACTTTTAGCAATGAAAACATTCAGACATTAAAAAATGAATATTTGAAAACTTACGTAAAAATTTATTTCTAATCCACCTGGAAATTATTTTAAGCCCTAAACAATTTTTTGGCATCTAATTGTTTTCTTCTTCTCTAAATTTCCCATAAAAATTATTAACAGTGAAAAAAATGCAAACATTAAAAAATGAATACTTGAAAATTGACGTGATGATTTATTTCTAATCCACGAGGAAATTATTTTAAGCCATGAACAAATTCTTTGGCATCTGAAAAATTTTTTTTTTTCTCTTCTGTGTTTCTTGTCAGATGACTTACGAACCTTGACCGGAAATAAGGGCTCTTGGTCACGGAGTCGTGTCGAAAGAAAAAAAAAATAAAGTAACGGTGTTAAATATTCGTGAAATTACGACGAGTTGGACCCGGTGGAGAAAAATTACTGTGAAACAATGTGAGCATCCAGAGCGTGCTAAGGATATTAAAAAAAAACAAAGAAAATCTTCGGATTACGCGTTTTCCTGTGGACTGTCGATATAAATTTCCGTCTTACCGTGAAGAAAAAACATTGAGTGAAAATCTTAATTAAATAATATATATAATTAATCATTAAAATTTTTGACAGATTAAGAAACATTTTCTTCAAGAATGAAGATAATTAAATTTTTAGTCACTTTTTTAAGCAATTTTTTATTCATGTGTGGAGTTGGACATGCGAGATATTTAGAGGTGAGAATTATTTATTAATTTGTTGATTGTTGTTTTTTTTATATTTATAAAAAAAATTATTTCAAGGGACTGAATGTAAATCTCGGTGAAGCTTTGCAATTTCTTCGCGAATACGATCGTGAAGCCTCGAATATTTGCAGTCGGTTGACTTTGGCACAGTGGAATTTTGCAACCAATATTACAGACTTGAATCGACGTAGAATGGTATTTCATATTTAATTTTTAAACAATAATATTACGATTTATAATTAAAATATTGAATTTTGGGTTTTCATATTTTATAAATATTTTGTTTTCGGTCAGTTGGATGAGCAGACACTAAAATTAAAATTCGAACGCACCTCGTGGCGGAAAGCTGTCAGTTTTGCCTGGTCAAGAATTCCCGATCCCATTACTCGTCGCCAGTTGAAAATGATTGCAATAAAAGGAAGAAACGCACTGACTGATGACAAATTCAACGAGGTTAGACATATACAATTTTTGTATTTCTTATTAATTTTCAGAATTTTTTATTAATTGAAAGTTCATTTTGACAGATCCATCACTTGATAGTCGAGATGAAAGAACTGTACACAAGAACGAAGCTGTGTCCGTACAAAAGAATGTCAGGAAGTTGCAATTTGGATTTGGACAATGGTTCGTACTTTTTAAAAACTGAATAAATATAAACAAAGAAAATAGTAACTAGAAACCAATGAAGGAGGTACTGTAATAGGACAGGGAAAAATATTTGCTATTAAATACGCGGATGACGTAGCAGCGGTAGCCGAGACGAAAGAAGGACTAGAGAGCGTTCTGAGAGATCTTGAAAAATGGGCTATAGATAGCAGTATGGAAGTAAACTCGAAAAAAAAAACAAAAATAATGATATTTAGAAAAGGAGGTAGAGTCATGAAAGAAGAAGCGTGGAAAATTAACGGAGAGGAGATAGAAATAGTACAACACTTTAAATATCTGGGATTTTGGTTGTCGACAAAAAATGCGATCAGAGAACACGCGGGAGAGATAACTGAAGGAGCGCAAAAAACCGCCAACGCAGTATGGGGAATATGGAAAAGAGCAGGTAGGGATGTGGTAGAAGAAAGATTGTACTTGCTAGAGTCAATTATGAGCGCAGGAGCTCTGTATGGGGTCGAAGTATGGGGATTCGGAAAAATTGAACAATTTGAAAGAATACAAAGTAAATTTTGTAAAATGGCGTTAGGAATCGACTCAAGGACACCGAAATATATTTGGAGAAAGGAACTAGGAGTGGCAAATTTCGAGTATTATAGAATAAGGGAAAGAGCCCTCAGATACATCAGAAAAGTTATAAAAATGGAAGATAGTAGATGGCCTAGAATTTGTTTAATGGAGGAAATGAGAGGGATGGAAAATAAAAATCCTACAATTTGGGGTAAAAATCTAAACGAGCTTTTGAAGGAAGTAGGAAAAGCAGAGATCGTACGAATGATAGTGCAAAAGACAGACCCAGAAATGATAGATGAAAAGATAAAGGAAGGAATGGAAAACTTAAAAAAGGCAACAATACAATCAGAGGCAGAGTCGATAAGCAAATCAACGTTTAATGAAAGATATAAACTATTGATAGAAGGTTCAAATGAACAATGGACATACTGGAAAAATGAAAATATAAAAGGCAAAGATAAGGATATGTGGGCGAGATTGCGGTGTGGAAGTGTGGGGAGAGCCGGAAAAAAAGGAGAAAAGGATTGGGCATGCAGGATTTGCAGGAAGGAAGAAGAGAGTTTGGAGCACCTGCTAATTTGCGAAAAGGGAAGAGAACAGATAAACGAATGCTCAAAAACATACGTAAAGGAATGGATAGAGGGAATAGGGGCAGTAAACATAGCGGAGAAATGGAATGAAAATCTAAAGGGAGAAGTAGACGCAAAATTATGTATGTATTTTAGAGAATTGGAGAAAATATGTAGAAAAGAGAGTGCGGGATAAAAAATGTACGAAAAAAACTTGTATGAAATGTAAAACTTTTTGTAAAAAACCCGAAGCGGTTGTGCAAATGAAACATTATACTACTACTAGTAACTAAAAACTAAAATGGGAAATATTCAGAAGTAGGGTTCCACCGAAAATCTTGCCCACCCAAATTCACCTAAAGCCAAACTGGGCCCTACATATAAATAACTTTTTGCTCGATTTTCGGTGAAGTCCCACTTCCGAATATTTACCACTAAAATAATGATTTCCAATTATATGACGGATTTTAGACGTTGCAAAAATAATGGCCGAATCAAGAGACTACGATGAATTGTTGCACTACTGGAGAGCCTGGCACGAGGCAGTTGGGCCGCCATTGAAAAATAAATACATGAGATACGTTCAATTGGCAAATCAAGCCTCAAAACTAAACGGTAATAAATAATTTCTTTTATTCTGCTAAATAGTAATTATATTGTAAAAAATAATAAAAATATAAAATTTGAGGATTCGCCGATGCCGGTGACCAGATGCGTGAAGTTTACGAGGATGAGAATTTCCAGCGTAACATGGCTGAGGTGATAACTGCGATAACGCCGCTGTACAGAAATCTCTTCACTTACGTAAGAATGAAATTGATTGATCGTTACGGTACAGACAAATTAAGAGAGGATGGCCCGTTGCCGGCTCATGTATTCGGCAACATGTGGGCCCAGAATTGGGAAGGAATCTATGACCTCGTTGAACCATTTCCCGCGGCAAGGAGACTCGACGTGACTCTCGATATGATGATACAAGGATTCACACCATTAAGGTTCTGCTCATTTTTTTCTGGTTTCAATTTAATTATTCTTCTGCGACAATTACCCTAATGACAAATTGTGAAATTTATAATCATCTATAACAAAACAGTGGAAAAAATGTTCGTGATCTTAATAGATTTTCAAAAATTTACAAAAGGACCCTTAAAAAATTGATTGAAATTTGGACAAGACAAGGTCTGCAGAGTCAACTATAGATGTAAAATAAAATAAAATAATATGTCAAAATAAAACAATTGAGTCTCTATAGGATCTGCCGGTCTTAAATAAAAATAACTAAAAATTCGTATCTGAAATAAAATCAACTGAACATTTGTTTAGAATGTTCCAAATGGCCGAAGAATTTTTCACATCTCTCGGTCTGAAGCCAATGCCACCGGAATTTTGGAGATCATCAATGTTCGAGAAACCAATCGATCGTGACGTCAAGTGCACCCCAAGCGCCTGGGATTTTTGCAATCGCGTTGATTATAGAATAAAACAGTGCACGAGGGTGAACATGGAGGATTTATTATCGACACATCACGAGATGGCACATCTCCAATATTATTTACAATACAGAGATCAACCCTTACTGTTCCGAAACGAAGCGATGCCAGGTTTAAAAAATAATTTATTTTGAATTAAATTATTAAATAAAAAATTGAGAAATAAAAACATTAACTAGATTATTATAAATTATTAAATAAAAAATCATTTTTATCAAAAAGGTTTTCACGAAGCTGTCAGCGATGCGATCGAGCTATCCGTGATGACCCCTCGTCACTTATACAGAATGGGATTATACAATAATTCCACTGAAGAATACGAGAGCAACATCAATTTTTTAATGCTGGTGGCGTTGAGAAAAGTCGCCTATCTTCCGTTCGCTTATATCGTCGATCAGGTTTTTAAATATATTTTGTATTTTAATAATTTGAGGTATTTGCAAACAGTGGGATGAAAATGTTCGTATTTTTAGTTCATTTTCATAATTTTGAAGACATCATTTAAAATTCTTATTGTAAAACACTGTTTTGGACATATAAATTTTCCTCATTAAAATTTATAATTTGTTAGTAAAATTAACCTGTTTTTAATCATATTAATATTATTTAGTGGCGCTGGCGGGTATTCAGTGATGGAGTCATCGACATGACAACTCGATGGTGGGAATTGCGGCTCCAGTATCAAGGCGTTGTACCTCCGATAACGCGAAACGAGAGAGATTTCGATCCAGCATCGAAATATCACGTTCCGGCTGACATTCCGTATTCAAAGTATTTTGTCGGTGTCGTTCTTCAGTTCCAATTGTACGAATCTCTTTGCGAAATTTCCGGACATACCGGAAATCTTCACAGCTGCGATCTCTACAGATCGAGGGAGGCTGGGAGATTATTAACGTAAGCCAAGTTTATTATTAAGAGACGGTTATTATTTTGTTACGTCCTGATATTTTCGAAGTACACACCGAAACAAGGTGTTGTTCCATTTTCAAGATTGACTTCATTTCTCTAATATTTTTATAATATCAACATTTGAATATACTTGTTCTTTGAACCAAACTTTGGATAATTTCCTTAATATTTTAATAACTTTTTTTCATTCATGGTATTATTTAAAATTTTTGGAATTCAAACTGTTTTTTTTTCAGAGAAATTCTTTCATCAGGCTCGTCCAGAAGTTGGCAAGAGATAGTTCGCCAAATGACGCGAGGTCGTACGAATAGAATCGATGCGAGTGCTTTGTTACGGTACTTCGAGCCGCTGAACGCGTGGCTGAAACGTCAAATCGAGCTGGAGCCGGTTATCGGATGGGTCACGAGTCAGGAAGACACAGGTACACAATAATGATTTTTTTTGCTACTTTTTCTTAATTTTTTTGAGTTTTCTGAAAAATAAGAATCACACACTCTGGATTTTTTTCTCATTTTCAGCCCTTTTTGCCCATTGGTACGAGAGTGGATGTCAAATGTCTCAAATCTCTGTTATTTGGTTCTCGATTTTAACAGTTATTCGTTTCTTGACGTGACAATAAAGACAATGGATATTTTGTAAATATATTCATTAAATTCTTCTCAAATTTCATTACTGATGTTAGTACTTCAAAAATGTTTTTTATAATTTCAGAATAATTTAATTAGTATTTATTATAATTTTTTGTGCGATCATACAATGTTCCGAAATATGAATTATGTATATTATAAGTATTGTTACTAAGATAATTATTATTATAAAATTGATTATATTTTTCTTAATAACGTATTACCTCGGTAAAATTGATCCTGCGTAATCGAGCTCAAATTTTGTATACTCTCAATTTGTATAACCATACATTTTTCATTCAAGTTTTCAAAACTATTTTTTCAGACACTGACGAGAAAATGACATTTAAATTTCACTCTATCAACATGTATTTGACATACCGGGGTAATGAAATGCGTAATTTAAAATAAAAAATTTATTGTATGTGATAGTATGTGATAAAGAAAAAATTAGAAATTGATATTAAAAATTTCAGAATTTTTAACTCGTAGGATTTATTCATAGACACATTAGTCCAGTCGAATTATATAAAATTCCGAACGACTTCTCTTCAGGAGCGCCAGTTCAGCGCTGAGTTTTTTTCCGTTCTTGGGTTTTTGCAATTTTCAAACTCCCGTAACTTCTAAAATAATGGAGATATCGACTTAATTCTTGCACCATTCGCTTCCTCTTTCGAAAATCATCAAGAAGGTGTGGTGAAGAAGTCCATTGGGACTTGAAGGGTCAGGGAAAAGCATCCGGAGTCGCGAAATCAAAAAGGGCCGATTCTCCTAAACTATTGCAACTAGAGCCTTGACTTTTGCAATTTTCGGAGTCACAAAAGTTGACACGTCTTGCACTTCACGCAAGAACTAAAGAGCAATTAAAATAAATATACACAAAACGAAAAGCTGTTGAAATATTTCTTATTATAGGAAAATAAAAATAAATTTAACCTGTTCCTTCTCTTCATAGTGCTCGTCACATTGGTATATTTGATAGTCAATAGGCGACGCTGAAAGCGACAGTACCCTATCTCTGATCTATTTTTACGCATTTTCACCAAGGCATTTTCGTTAGATTTCAACTAAGCATGAAACAATATAACTTACATCTATTATTCCGAAAACTGTTCTATAAAAACTTTTCCTCTATAGATTTATACTCGATATATTGATTAAAAAGTAATACTTTCAACGAAAAGGGTCAAAAACGATCTACGAAAAATGTCGCACTTTTCAACGAAAAAGATCCCCTTCTTGCAGTGATCGAAAAGACATTTTCAATATAGATGCAGTAAAATCAATGGATTTTGTCGTAGTTTATCTCTGTAGTATGAGGTTTTTGAGCTGATGTTTATTAAGAAAAGTTATTATTGCAAATTGATTTAGGAACAACATACCCAAAAATCAAGGTCGTCCAACATGACCTGCAGATGCTACGTACTTATAAAAAAGAAATCTCACAACTTTTTTACAAAACTGAATGAAACTTCTTCGAAGTACTAAAAAGAGACATGCAAAATTTCAAGTTTTATTTTTGCGGAAGCGAACGGGAGGAAGTCGTGCATGACAATTCGCTTTCCGAGTCCTTCTCCAAACCGATCTGTTCGCCGTTAATATTGACACAGAAATATTGATTTCTGAGTCGCTGGATAGGTTGAAAACTTCCGTCTGCCGTACAACTTGGAAGTTCGTTCGAAATTTCTAACTTTCTCAAAAGCCAAAGCGTTCTGGCGCAATCTGAAAAATATTCAAATAACAATTTTTTTAGTTTGAGATCCGATCCTTTTTTACCAGTCCTGAGCAAAGTAGGAAAATTCCTTACTGCAATCAATTTTTGTTGAACTATCGATGGGACTCGAAAAATTGTCGATTTGATTTCCCTCAGGGTCCACGCAAATTTGCCTAAAAATGATTGATTACATAATTTATAACAACTTCTGTTGTACCCACGTATACATAGAACGTGATAACAATGTATATTTAGTAATACGATAAATAAACGAAATAAATAAATTATAATAATTCAGTATAATTCAGTATAAAGTATAATAATTCAGTAATTAAGAAAGTTACAGTGTAAAAAAAGAAAAATCATAAACTCAATGTAATGCAGAGATGAAATGAAAATTTCTTTATCGATGAAGGTAAGTTATTGATTAATAAAAAACGATCAATGTTAACATTAATTATAATTATTCGTCAAAAGTTACAAAGGAAGTTCACAAATACTAAATCAAATATTCTCCAAAACAGCATATATGGTTTACATACATAATTTGATGCAAATAAAATGTAATAAATAAAAAATACCTTTTATCAACAATTTGAACCCTATCGAACTTTCCATCCGGTTGGCATTTTGGAGCTTCGAATTGAGAGGTCCGATTCGAATTTACTTTCGCTACTTCGCACTCGGTCTCGTATTTTTCGGAATCGTGGATTGAGGACTTGACTAAAAATAAGAAAAAAAACATGTTTAACAATGAAGAAAACTGCATTCGCTTCGTAATGTTTCGAAATAAAAGTAAGAAAGTGACTCTAGCTGCCCTAGCACCTGTCGCGCAAATTAAACGATCAGCCGTATATACGTAAGCAACGAATTCAGAAGACTAAAGAACTAAAGAACTCCGGTCGCCGTGTTAAAAAGTGTGTCCAATTTGACTGGGGTAACCGGCTATAAGGCCAAGCTATCCTACCCCAGTTAACACACGAGTAACTGGAGTTCTTTACTCTTCTGAATTCGTTGACGTAAGTTACAAAAAGAAGTTTTTTTTGCAAATTCGGGTATGCGCGTGCTAAATGACTAAGCCATCACCCAAAAAGCATCATTGGAAAAATAGATGAAGAGGCTTATCTGATTAATAAAGCTTTTCAAAAAGTTGGTCAAGCTGCCGATCCAACAGTAAGCTCTCTAGTGTCTGAAATTCCTGTTTCTGATCAGTCTACGCCGTTCTCATCCATTAAACGATATGCAAAATTGATATTAACAATTGGACTGTAATTTGAGAAAGCAAACTATCGTTTACGGTACTGCGCACCCATACCCGTACTCGTTCGCACACCTGCTCCTACCATGGGGTAACTGTGCCCATTTGCATACAGTTCTAATTTTTGCTACTGCTCAAAATGAGTTGGGAAAAATCATTTTTCGTGTTTGACACGTTGCAGATGAATAAAGACTCAAACTAAATGTCTTTTTTGAATTTCATTTTCCTTGAAATTTTCGATTTTATAACGATCCAAAGAAAAAGTGCGCACTCCGGGACCTAGAATAATTTTTTTAGTTTCAACTGTTTTCGAGATATTTAGTTTGCGTACTCTTACCCACCACGCACACTGGGACCACAAGAGTCTATGTCAATCAATAAAATACAATACATAAGCATTTTTAATAAGTAAGTATATTAAATAATAAATTATGTCAATGTGGTGGCACTCACAACAATCAAGTTTTTGTACGTCTCCTATCGCGACCGGCCCTTGCTTCGGTTCTCCAGTCTCTGAATCGACGCAGAAGCAATTTTTATTTTTTCCCATCATGCACTGAAGAGTATCAAAAAGTCCATTTGACGTGCAACGGGCGGTCAGCGTAACGTTGAGAAATTTCTCATTCACAGATTTCAAAGCTTTCCAATAATTTATGGAACAACCTTAATACAAAAATTTTTCGTACTATATAAATTGTGGATTATTTTTAACTGCTTGAATTTTTATCCAAGTAGGAAAAATTCGTCTCACGTGCCACCAATGTTAACTAAGAGTGTTGAGTGAGTAATCGAAAATTATGTAAAGTTTGTAAAAATAGTACACATTGAATAATATCGCTAAAGTATTGTGTGAAAATGTCACGACGAGTCTTAATTTTAAGGTGATTCGGAAGAAAAACGGGAAATCAAATTCACAACTTTAATAGATTTTTCGAATTTTTGATAAATCCTTTAAAAAGTATTGAAATCATATTACAAAATTATATTTTTATTTTATTTGATGAACAAAACCGAAATTTTATATATGCGTGGCTATTAGTATGCTGACATCTGCCGAGTAAAGAGATAGACGCCGCATATCAAAATTCAATAAATGATAGCAAAAAAACGGTGCGGCGAAAAGTTCGGAAATTTTGCAGGAGTGTTCTTAATTAGTTAAAGTTTCGTATGATGATTTTTGATGATATCATCAAACGTCTAAATTTTGTGTAATTCTGTCATTTCCGGTGAAATTTTCGTAGGTTGCATAAAAGTACAAGTATTTTCGTGAAACTTTAAACGCTTATATCTTAAAAACGGTACGGTGAAACTTCTTTGTTTTTTTTAAATCGATTCGTTTGATATTACAGTGTCCGTAAATCTCAAAACACAAGGAGGTTAAACGTAACTCAATTTTTTCGTTCTTTGTTCCGAACCACCTTAATTTTTCAAATTTTCAAACTTCCGTAACTTTAGGTACTTTTAGTAATGAATTTTTTATCGACATCAACATCAGAGTAGAATAAACGCTTGAATGAGGCTATTCTCCCAACACCCATAGAAAATAAATTTTTTTTACCACAGCTCATCTTCTTCTCATCCGAAGTGTCTAAAAATGGTAACTCTCCAAAAATTCTCTCACCGTCCGGGGACAAGCAGTAACAGCTTCGAAAAATAAAAATGTTTTTCATATTCGTGTTAAATTGAATTTTTTGTTTTTTTTCTCACTTACATTGAGCCTGGAATACAATGAATGGGCGAAAATTGGCCATCGTCGTCACACTTGGGCCTAACTTCGATCATTCCAAGGGTTCCATTTTTTCTCCGTTCATCCCAATCGATTTGTTTCTTCGTGCAGTTTGTTCTCACTTAAAACATTATCAATATCCTAACCAAATTTCATTTTTTCATATTTTAAGGTATTTCTGTCGGAATAGTCAAATCCAAAAATTCGTCCTTAGTTTATCTCTGTACCGTGTGGATTTTGAGTTTATGTTTATTAAGAAAAGTTGTTGCAAATTGATTTAAGAATAACATATTCGAAAATCAAGGTCATCTTCATTTAACATGACCTTGAGTTTCTGCATATGTAACAAAATCATTAAAAAAATTTTACAATTTTTTCAAAAAACTAAAGGACACGTCCTTGAAGTACTAGAAAGAGCCATGCCAAATTTGAAGACGTTTCACCATCTAGAAGTCAAGATATTTAGAATTGAAAATCACAATATTTAACACATGCTCTTATGGGAGGGAACTGAAAATTGTAATTTTAACAATAAATATATCTCGATATCTAAATGGTGAAACCTTTTAAAATTTGGCACACGCATGTTGGTCATATCAAAGAAAATTTGTGCAAAATTTCAACAAAATCCTAAGAAAATCAAAATGACAGAGAAACCTTAAGTATCGATGAGTTTTCATCGAATTCAAATTCCAATCAGCAAAATTATTTAATGTTATTATGCAAAACAGGTTATAATTTGTTACAATACAAAACAGATTATAATTTGATCCAATTTCCAAAAAATTGTTTATAAATGTAAATGAAAAAAAATTTTAACTCACTGGGTCTGCATATCGCCAAATTTTCCTCATTCAAGGTGCAATATAGTCCCGGTCCACAAATTTTGTCGGGAGGAGGCGTTCCAGGACTGCCTCGTGTGCAACTTTCATTCAGAGCCAAATTTTCGATACAATAATCGCAGCAATTACAAATGTCAGGATAAGGCAAAATAACTCTGTTGTGAGTTGAATTTTGCACTCGACATGCCTCGCTCAATTTCGGACATCCTTTAGTTTCTTTATAATTCTATAAAACAATTTTCTCTTCCGTTTACTCTAATTCGATTTTTTAGTACACTTTTTATTTGTATGGATTGCGCAAAAAATTATTTTTATTTTGTTTCTCTTACTCTGCAATAATCTTCGGTGCAGATCATGTCTTTTTCTTCGAAAGATTCTCCCCATTTTGCGACAATTAAAATAATTATTATTTTTAACAGCATTTAGACACAAAATTCTGCAAAAGAAAATTTTGAGGTAAAATGTTCTCGATGGAACGGAAACCGTCAACTGGATACTATGTGTTTATCGACGAGAAAAATTCTTTATCTTCGAAAAAATCCACTAATCTCTTTATCTACGACAAAAATTAATAAATATCGATGATATAGTGATTGAGAGAATCGATAACTTTATTTATCCTTGAATAAAAAAAAAAAATTTACTAAAAGAAATATTCTATTTATTTATTGTAAATGAGAATGAGTTAAATTCCTCGGTTAATAAACTTTTGATTAAGAAAACTTAAGGTTCAAATAAATTATGGTTTGAACCGTGGTGGAGGTACAATCCTTGACAAAAGAGACGTTTCTATACTAAATTGATAAAATTTAGTCTTTGTTTTTCTGTTTGAAAATTGAAATTTTTTATTCTGATATTTAGAATGATACTCAATAGATTTCTGATGTTTCATCAACAACTTCAATATTATTGACTGTTTAAACAATTAGAAAGCAAACATTATCAAGTTATTCGGTCTCCTTAATATCTCGATTTCTATACGGTGAAGCTTCTAGAAATTTTGAACACTGTCTAATATACTTAATGTCAAAGAACACCAACGCCAATTTTCAACGAATTATCTTTAAGCTGACATTTAATCCCTACGAGTGCAAGAGG
This sequence comes from Cremastinae sp. B BG-2022a, assembly GCA_030522605.1. Lineage (NCBI taxonomy): Eukaryota > Metazoa > Arthropoda > Insecta > Hymenoptera > Ichneumonidae > Cremastinae sp. B BG-2022a. Next base: position 10,843 of record JAPYYX010000431.1, on the reverse strand, counting down.
GACAGATGCAAAACGGATTTGCCATTTTCTCAGAGATTTTTGATATTTTCGAAAAAACAAAATCACTATATTCTTTGATGGAGTGTGCACAACATGATTCTTTTTTCTTTCAAAAAATGTATATTTTCAGAGATGATAGCAAAGTTCGATTTTGTACGATATAGAGGACACTTGAACATCACCTTAAAATAATTTCGCTCAATGAAATTTGCTTTTACTTTGCATGTTCAGTTGTTGATTTGAGTCACAGGATCCGCAAGGACATCCTTAAGAGTGATAAACATATTTATCCTTCACACAGGAAAAAATCATTTTTACACGAGAACTTGAGATTTTATTGATTTATTTACTGTAAGACATTAAATACAAAAAATTATGAAGGAAGTTTAAATTTTCTTTTGCCAGATGATGGTTTTGTTATTGGCGGGCATGTCGACGATCTCGACGAGATGAATACCATGTTTTTTGGCCAAATCCTGCAATTCGCAAACATCGCGAACTCCCCATTCGGGATTCTGAGCTCGGATGGACTCGTCAAATCTGACATTGCTTTCCGGTTCTAATTTTCCGTCGATCGCGTAAGCTCCGTAAGTGAACAAAAATCCATTGTTTTTCAGCAAAAGCCCGGAATTACGAAAAAGTCCGATGGTCGATCGAAAAGGCGAGACGTGAATCATGTTCGCGCAGTAGATGTAATCGAAGCTCTGCTCCTCAAATTTTTTGTCCCATTCCTCATAATTTTTAGCAGAGTCGAGAATAATCGGCTCCCGGATATTAGACAGTCCTTTGGTGTGGGCATTTATGCTCTCCAGGAGTGTTGACTCACACTCGGACGGTTGAAACGTAACTTGGGGAAAATGTGGTGCGAAATACGCCAAGTGTTGGCCCGTACCCGAAGCGATTTCCAGACAGTTTTGATGCTCCCCGGGGCGAATGAATCTCTTCAGAACGGAGAGAATCGGATCCTTATTACGATCCGCTGCCGGATAAATCATTTTTCTCGTTGCCATCGCGCTCGCTCTGTCAACAATAAAATTAAAATTTTCATCAGTGACGATTCATAATTTTATGAAATATATGACTTGAAATTATTTATTTTTTGAATTAATTATTTAGGTAATTGTTAAGAAATCGTATCGAAATTTTTAATTGAATTGTGCTTTTTTATTTTTTATTTGGTTATTTCAACGAGAATCATTTACTGTAATTTGTTACCTATGAACAGCAGCAGAATGAATCACGTTCATCGATCCTCAACAAATCTCTTCTTGAAAATAAAGCTCTGAAAATTCCAAAAGAGCAATAACAGGGCTTCGAAAAAAAAAACAAAAATTAACAATAAAAAGATATTTATTTACATTCGAGTCTAACGGAACGAAATTAATTATTTTATAAACATTAGAATTACGATTTTTAATATTTCCGAACATTTTGAAGTTTTTCTAGATATTTTGAGAATTTTTAAATATTTTGAGATTTTTCAAGACCGGCTTTTTCATATTTACTTTCTCCCAGCCTCGTCATCGAGAAATTTAAAGATTGAACTAGATTGTGCGATTGAAAAGAAAATTCAACTATCGCTCTCGGAAAAACTTTTCGGTTTTGATTTCTTCTCTTTTTTCTTCGACTTGGAAGCGGCCTGAGGTAAATAAACGGAGTGCCCGGTTTTTTTCAGATGTTCAAAGAGCTTATTTTTGCTTGAGAATTCGACTTTGCAAGTGACGCAACGATGCTCGATGTCCTGAAATTGGCAACTTTTTGATTTCCCCATACTTTTGCCTGGTTCCTTATCTTCCTTCTCTTTTCTGTTTTTTCTCAGCTCCTTCGCTTTTTTTCCCTTCGTTCGCGGAGTTTTAGCCTCGACTTCTGGTTTATCCGAATTTTCAACCAAAACTTCTGTAGATTCTTGAAGATCGTTCGTTTCTTTCTTTAACATCAATTCTTCAAGATTTCTTCTCTTTTTTCTCTGCTTTTTTGACAAACCTAGTTCAATGTCTTCTTCACTGCTTTCCGGCTCTTCGATCACTTTTTTTACCGATTTTGGTTTTTTCTTCTTCTTTTTCGAATTAAGAATGATTTTCTCCTCGTTGTCCTCTTGGTCTGAAATTAATTCGCCAGATGACGTTTCTTCGTCCTCGTCGCCTTGTTTGACCTTTGAAGTTTCAGGGAATAAAAATCCACCGTCGAGAGGATTCTCTGGCCCTTTCTCGTTTCCCGCAGGCATTTTATCACCATTAGAAAGTTTCTTCTTCTCAGAAATTTCATCAGAGTCATCCTCGTCAGAGTACAATTCTCCTTCTGAAGTTTCATCATTCTCTGTACATATCTTCTTCGGTGGGTCGAGCAAAAAATCCGGCATCTCTGGACCAGTCGCTCCGCTTTGAGATATTTTCTTGTCCTTTGTTTGCTGAAAATGTTCACTGTCCGAATCATCACTGTCCTCGTAAATCTTCTTGGATTTTCTCTTACTTTTCTTTATTCTTGAATCCTTTGATTTTGCGCCTTGTAAATTGACATTGGACCTTGAATTTTCAGTCTTCTCTTCTGAATCCTTCCTTGTTGTGTCCTCAGAGTCGTTAGAGTCTAAGTCCGAACTCTCTTCAGAGTTCTTCTCGTTGTTCGAATTCCCCTCATTTCCGGAATCAATTTCTTCACTTTTCATTGCTCTTTTCAAGTTCAGTAAATTTTCCCTATGTTTCTTCGATTTCTCATGATTAGCGAAAGCTTCTTTCTTCTTGAATACTTTGTTGCAAGCTACGCAATACAGAGCATCCTTTTCCAAATTTTCATCCTCCTCATCGGTTTGTTTTTCGCCAAACTTAGCAGCGAGATCAGCTTCCATGTTTTTCAGCTGGGATTCTATGTTTGAGAATTTTGTCCAATCCGCAGAGTTTCCCTGGCTCTGCAATTCGCGCTTCCTATCCAACAACATTTGTCTCTTTCGCTCTTGAGCTTTTAAAGAATTTAATCTTGCCTTCTCTGCCAGTTTTTCAGCATGCGCTTGAACTCTTTTGTCGCGCTTTCTAACAAAAGCTACCAAACTTCGCACCTGTTCATTGCGCTCTTTTCTAGCTTTCTCTCTTATTTTCTTATTTTCTTTTTCAACTAGCCTCTGCACTCGTCGATTGGGTGCTTCTCGAATATCGTAAGGATCCAGCCAGGCGTAATTTCGCTTGGTGGAGTAACTCTGCCAGTATGCGTAAAAATCATGAACATCATTCTCGTAAGGGCTCATAGAGTCTCCGAAGCCTGGTGGTTCATCGTCTGAATCAATGTCCTTGGCAAATTTGGCATCCTCATCCGCCAGGGTCTGGAATACTTTTCTGTACACAGTGTAAAAGCCGTCTTCAGCATCCGTATATGATTTATAGCAAGTTGTAGTGAAGTATTTGAAGAGATCTATCGAGTCATCTTTGAAATCTTCACCAAGGCCACCCTTGAGTATAGCCTCTCTGTGATTGTCGTACCAGGATCGTTCTTGCGGATCGATCAGAATATCGTAGGCTTGCTGAATCAGTTGAAACTGTTCTTTTGCCTCTGCTGGGTTTTCCAGATTTTTGTCAGGGTGCCATTTCAGGGCAAGTTTTCTGTACGACTTTTTAATATCCTCGTCCGAGGCGTCGCGCTCCAAACCCAAAACTTCGTAATGACACTTCATTATCTATTTCTTACTTTTGTAATTCACGATTTATTTTAAAAATAACTCAGCAAACGTATCATGCTCCGAAACTCATCACGAGAGCACCCACGAGCTGTGAACGATACTTTTTGAGGTTATGTTCGTTCAAGAATTTCGAACACCGCGATTCGTCGGCGCGAAATTTCAATGCCGTTTCCGGGGATGGGGGTTGTTTTTTATTTATTTATTTTCATTCCAAGAAAAGAAATTCAGTTTTTCGGCTCGTCAAAATATATAGAATAAAGTATACATTTTGTGTAAACCCTTACCGTGTTGCGTCGAATTACGTTGGATTTCTCCAAGTTGTACGCACGATAGAATGATGAAAGAAAAATAAATTTTGACATTTTCTGAAAGAGGGGCGTTTTCGAGAAATTTAATTATCAGTCGATAAAACAGGGAAGTGAACAAGTTTTTCAACAAATTCCAGCAGATGGCGGTACGAGTTCGCTAAACCAGCTGAATTTCGGCGCCATATTGGATTATTGGCAGATGTACACAAGCCGACGTGTTTGATTCTTAGTCATTTTCGCAATTTTCGTATTTATTTAAACGCAAATTAATAAACACAACACATTAATCATGACTATGGCAATGCTTCAAAGGCGGGCAAACGTAAGTTTACCTTTTTTTAACTTAAAATTTGCATTTTGTTCAAATATCGAGTAAAAGTAATGGTCATAACCTCAAAATTTTCCAAACGAATGTGTTAGACTCTATTACTTTTAATATTAATTATTAAATGTTTATTAGGTCCGTTTGCCCCCGGAAGTTAATCGAGTTCTCTACATCAGAAATTTACCATACAAAATCACAGCTGAAGAAATGTACGATATATTTGGAAAATATGGAGCAATAAGGCAAATTCGAGTGTGAGTACAAACTTTGATAATAATTATTTGAATTTTCTTTTTTTCCAGTTTTTCCATCATTTCTTATCGTGTGAAAATTTTTTTTCAGTGGGAATACAGCAGAGACTCGTGGCACTGCGTTTGTAGTTTACGAAGACATTTTTGATGCTAAAAATGCATGCGACCATCTGAGCGGGTTCAACGTTTGTAATCGATATCTCGTGGTTTTGTACTACCAGAGCAACAAAGCTTTCAAAAGGGTTGATGTTGATAAAAAAATGGAAGAGATTGATAAACTTAAGACAAAGTACAATCTCAATGACGACAAAAAATAGTTTCAGGTTCGATTTACATTTCTTTTGATATATTGTGTCCATAAATATGAATGATTAAAGGAATAAATATTCCTTTGATAAAAATGTACATATAAAATTAATAATTAATTAAGTAAACGAAATATAAAATATTAAGAACAACAAAGTGTATTTTAAGAATCATAATTTTGAAATTTGAAATTAGTTAGAATGCTAAAATATTTATAAAACTCCTCCACTTGTACTTTTAAAATAAAAGAAGAAAAGATCATGTCACACTTCAACCTTTTTTAATAATTTTGCCGAAAATGTTATCCTGTTTTTTTTTTTCATAATCGTAATTTCGTATCATTTTTTCAAGTTGTATTTCGATTTTAATCCGCTTTTATAATTTTTACAATTTATAATTTTTTACCGATTTTTTTTGCATTGTTACATTTTTCTAATAATCTTCTCGTTTATTATATACGCCTTTATATCGTGAGATCTTCGACCAAGTTTCTCCTGCAGAGTCCCGGAGTTTCGATTTCAATGGAAAGCGAAAACTCGACCCCCCGCGAGAGAAGCGAGCCGGCCGAGCGCGGCGCGCATGCGTATCGCAGTCTAGAGCGGTGGATCGCATCTGGAAGGGGAAGCCGGGAGCAACAGTGCTTCGAGGCGCGCGATGCACGTCGATACGCGTTTCGCGGATGAAAAAAAATTGGCGACGAGAATTGTTGAGAAAAAATTTTCTAAAGCAAACCAACGAGCAATTTTCGTAACGAAAAAAACCTCAAACGACTAAAACAAAAATAATTAAAAGTCTGAATAACAAACGGTAGAGATTCGAAAAAAAACGTTTAAAGAGAAATTTGATACACAATCTATGAGATACGAAGAGATTTTTTGCAAAACAAGTAAACGGGGATAAAAAAAAACGAGAAACCAAATGTCATTCGAGTGTTGCGGTGTCGGGACGGAAGCCGGTGCCTCGTTTCTCTCGTCCTTGAAGCTTATTCCGCGACTGGGGCGTTTGTTCTCTGACGTACCGTCCTGTAGCATCGACGCTTGTTTATATCTCGCCTCGTTGACTCTGATATTGATTCTCGTCTGGAAATTGGGCTGGGAGTGGAAGGATTGTCAGAATAACGAAAAAGAAATCAAAGAGAATAAAAGAAAACCAGAAGAAGTAGAAACGAGCAAGGAGGAAAAAGAGATAAATAAAAATAGAAAAAGAGAAGCAAATTGAGAAAGATATATGCGGCGGAAAGAGATAGTTACGGAGTGCGAGAAAGAGAACAGAGAAATATAGATATCCGTAAAGCTAGAAAAGAAAAGAGCGAAAGAGAAAAAAGTATAGATACTCATAGAACTACAGAAGGAAACAGAGAGAGAATTTCTTGTAAAGCGATGATAAGCGTTTAGAGAGAGACGAAGCGATTTGGTTCCGAAATTTTTGCGAGACGGACGCCATTTTTGTGAATTTTGTTTACGTCGTCTGCTCTGCGTCCCCCTTGGTCGGGCGTGTGGCGGCCCCCAGGGAGGGGGCAAAGGCCAGATGCGTCAAGGTGAAGCGAGAGTAGGAAAGTTTAGCGGCGAGCGGTAGAGGTTAGGTGAAAGGTCAGTGCTGCGCCACCGACGAGAGAGAGAGTGAGCCCGAACGGTGGCGACGTCTCGCGGTGAATATATAAAGCTCTGAAGCTTGTAAAAGCCGGGAATGAGACTCGCGAGGCGACAAGACCACGGCCAGATGCTTGCCAATACTTCGAACAAGAGGTTCGTTTGTTCATAAGATTTTTCATTTTTTTTTCGACTTGAAATTTTCGAAAACTTTCTCCGACGGTGATTTGTAATTAGGACGATTTTCTTACAACTTTATTAGATTTCAATCTTCGGATATTCACGTTTGTTTTGTTATTTTCATTCAGCGATGGTTCGATACCTAAAGAGATGAAAGTATCGAGTTTTGGCGAAAAAAAAAGTTGCTGCGACATAATCTGACTTTATTTTTATTTTGCGTGTAATATACAAGATAATTTGACGTTGTTTCATTTTTACTTTCATTAAAAAAACATTTTCCACGTATATTGAATATTAATTTACAGAAAAAGTATTTCATTCGGTTTCTGACTATCTGTATTTATAATTTCGCTCATTACACTGAAAGGAGTCACTGAAACTGCTTAAATCTGATACACTGAAAAAATGTAAATCTGATTTCCTGATACTAGTTTGAAAAAAATACGCAACACTACACTCAACAAAAATTTTGAGCGAATGGATGCACTTGGTATATTCAATGATACATATTTTTTCAGGACATCTACAAAAATTGAGTTCGAATTAAAAGCATCATTTGATGGCGTAAGCAAAATGGTATAGTTCTCGAAACAATTTAACAATAAAGAAAAAATGACACCCAAAGGCCCTCAATATTAACTCGAAAATTAAAGAAAAAAAAAGAAAATTATTTCTCATATGTTAGCAAAAGAAAGAGAGAGAGAGAGAGAGTGAATGCAGGCAGTTTGTTTTTGGGATGACTGTTTTGTTGTTGTTGATTTTGGCGTGATTAAAGGTGGGAGTCGCGTGAAATTTTTTGAGACAGATTTTTTTTAATTTTACGTCGGCCTAGATAATACTTGAATAAATATGTATACCAAATTTCAAAACGTTTTATCATCTAGAAGTCGAGATATTGTTTTTTAAAATTCATCTCTAATACACATATTATTATTGCAGATATGTTTTATTATAATTATTTTTAGTTCAAAATTTATCTGGTCTAAAAACTAAAATTAAAAAATAATTATTTTTATGTCAAAATATCTGGTCAAAGACACGGCAGTGTCTTGACGCCGAGTAATCAAAAAAAGCGAATTTTTAAATCAAGCGTGAATAAAAATATCTGCAATCTTAAAAATCAATATCTCGACCTCTATATGGTAAAACGTCTTGAAATTTCATATTCATTTTTATTGGATTATGCAAAATTAAAAAAAAAATCTATATCAAAAAATTTTTTAAACACTTTTTTTACAATTTTTTTAAATTTTGCATAGGCCTAGATAATACCTGAATGAAAATGTATACCAAATTTCAAGACTTTTACCATTCACAAGTCGAGATATTGATTAAAGAAAATTTGTCTCAAAAAACTTCACGCGACTCCTACCTTAAAAGAGACGTGCACATTAGAGAATTTGAGGGAATACTCATTTTACTCTAATATTTATGTAAATTCCCATTTTCTATGTTGACGACTTCATCACCAAAAGCCAAAAATTGTGCATCACCAGAAAATCAGATAATTCTGATGCAAACAAAATGGCGTCGTTCGCCGGATATTTTGATACCATTCTATCCTTTTGTACGTAGAAGAGCCAAAATGATCCCTTGTAAACCACAAATATAAATTTAAAGAAAAATCAGTTTTCATGTATGTACTTTCCCTCCCTATTTTAACATTTTCGCTCATTAGGCACAAAAATTGAGCATAAGCCCAAAAATGAAGCGTTTTTATGATGACTAGAAAATGGCGTCGACAGCGGGTGAGAATTTGAATAATCGCAACGCGCGGGGGTAGAAAATGCGTTTCTTCGCATTTTTATCGTCCCGCGCGCGTGTATAACGAGAGTCCGCCATCAAAATGACAATGTTATTGCTCGTAACGCCTAAAATGGCGGAAGCTCAGGGCGGGAATCTTGTAACAGGTTGCCTTGTGGGTCAAACTCGAGTCCCGCTCATGAATACCAATCGCGATACACGCGCGAGCTCGTAAACGTTGACAAAGAGTCATTACAGCGGCTGCATCGGTAATGAAAGCCTTTCTATCGATTAAATTACAAAACAATAAATAAATATAAAAATTTATAAAGTTGTAAATAATGAAAATTTATCATAGATTTGTGTTTCAAAAGTTGAATTATAAAATCAAAATTGAGCATGTCATCAATAGCATTATGTTTCATTGTGTTCATAATAAAAACTTTTTTTCTAAAGCAAAAAAGTACTCCTAGTATGAATAAGTTGTTACATGACAATCATTTTGTGACCGAAGAAAGAAAAGCGAAGCTTTCCAAAAGAAAAGTGATGATATATTTTTTTCGTAAATTGCACAATATAAAACGACGCTTTTGGGTGAATTCACTTTGTAACCGTATCATTTCATGAAGCAGTTATACATTTTGCCATACTGGCCAGATTAACCCTTATGTGGGTACTCGGGTACCTCTTCGTCACATTTTTGTTTACAACTTGTTAAAAAAATTTATTTTCTATCTGGGCCTCCGGATCTACGAAGTTTAACTCTTGACGAAAGGATTTCCATGGTTATTAATCGAAAACAGAATTTTTTTGCAGTATAGAAATGTACTTGAAGTGAGGTTAAGCTCAGGGTGCAAACAGGGTACCCGGGTACCCACTAAAGAAAAACTTGATATATTCACCTGTGAATAAATGTTCCATTGGGAGAACATTAATTAGTGAATGATCAAATATGATAATTTGTCATGTGAATATAATAAAAAGACTTCCACAATCGTTTGGAACGTTTACCGGTCGGTAAACCTTATTTTTGACTATGGAGCGCTTGAGATTCTTTCCATCAATTTCTCTTTTTGCCAACCGCACGCTATTTTTCAACGTATATATAGCTTGATTAAGCTTTAATTGAGTTTAATCAATTAACTAAATCGATTTATAATAAATCTGTTCACATCTGAACTCGAAGAGTAATTATAACTAAAGGTGGGTACCCCAGGTGCGCATTAACGTAGGAGAATTTAGGTGCGCACATAAGGGTTAAAAGCAATGGCAGTCACGTGACCACCCAAGTTTCGTAAATTACGGATTTATCAATGAATAAATGAATTGTCATAAAAAATTGGACCGTATCGTCGTTCTTTGGATCGAAAAGAATGTATCGTTGTTTTCTTGAGCTGAATTTTTCAATATTGAGGAAGAAACCTGCTCAGAAAAATCACGAGGGGTCAGCGCGAGTGAAATTTTTCCTCTACAGATTTCTCTCTCAATATTGAGAAATTCAGTTCAAAAAAGCGGTGATACATTGTTTTCGATCCAAATAAGGGATATACATCGGTCCGATTTTCGATGACAATTCATTTCTTAATTAATAAATCCGTAATTTACGAAATCTGGGTGGTCACGTGACTGTCATTGCTCTTAAGCAATTATTACATGTACCCATGTCCAGTCTAGTCTAACTATAGTAAAACTCACTAAAGTGAACTGTCACTGCAGTGAACCACGCAGATCTCGCACAGTGAATTTCTCCACTTCCTACCACCGAGACATAGCAACCAATCACGATTGCGTTCGTGATCACTCGCATGTATATCCCGCGCTTTCTGAGCTTGATAGACCGTCCCCGAGTGGGGAGAACGCAGAAGTTCATTGTGCCGAGACTAGCCGAGTCCCGACGAGTCCAATATAGTGAGACTGGACTATAGGGCATATCATTGGGTCATTGGGATCTGACATGGGGACGGAGTTTGGTCATAATGGCGATAATAACGATGCAATAATAGTTGTGAATTTCTAATAATTCTGCAACTTTGCATTAGTTCGACTTTTTATCATCCGATGTCGTGGCGTCGTATGTCAGATCATAATATTTTGACAATTTGTTCTGCTTAGAAAAATTGGTAGACCCTCTGGAATCCTGCTTGTTGTTAGAGTCCTTTACGACCTTTACTGCCCTTACATAACTCTCGTAAAGGATGTCATTGTGAACAAATACTTCATACGTCTTTCTGACTTCAAGGAAAAAGAAAAATTTGAAAATTTCGATTCAAGAAGTCGTCAGTTTTCTGGGTTGAGAGCGCTATGCATCGACTTGAAATGGAGAACAATCGATAGAAAAAAAATAAAAAAATTCTCTTTTAATAGTTTCAGGTTTTCACCTATATATGAGGCATTCCACCCCATTTCAGACACCATCTAGCTTTTGCATCTCCGATTTTCTCCATAATTTGTTGTATTTTAGTATCTATTGAAAGAGG